>PVKH010016839.1:0-15611 GCA_004027955.1 Chaetophractus vellerosus
ATATGAGGAATGAATATTAATAAATTAATTTTATTAATTACATGAAAACAGCTTATGCAGGTAGGCAGCTGGTTTCCAAAAGTTACATTTCATAAGGAGGCTAATCCTGAAGGAAACTGAGCTTGGTTGTTTTTATTTGAATTAGAACCACACATTATGATGATGTGAGCTTTTGTTTTTCTTCTGGGACTTACTAAAATGCTCAGGATAAAATCTATATATCAATTCCTGCATTCCTACTCACATTCAAAACTGGTAACCTGATTGTTTGGGAATGTTCTTCTTCTTATCACATTCAAAGAGACACTCTATACTACCAGCACAACAGTAATAAATCTGCTGAAAATCTTTTCTATTTACTCTCCCCTATCAGCAGTTTTGGAAAAGCTTTCCACACTCTTCTCCATTTGATTTCAGCAGAAGAAGCAAAAAAAAAAAATGCTGCTTGGGGAGAAGTCACAGCAATAAATCCAAAAACTTCTATTTACCTCTTAAGGAAAACACACACTGTAAATAAGAGAAGGGAGCCCTTTTCCCTAGAGATATTCACATTCACTAGTTTTGGACAAACCTAAACACGCACAAACCAAATAAATATTCCTTTGTAATGTACCTGGCATGTCCACTGAGGGATAGAGGGAGACATCTCTCCAAGTCATGGAATAGAAGGAGCCATCACTTGCTGACCTACTTAAATCCTAGAATTACTCAAGAGGTGCTAGAGACACTGGCAGTCTTAGAGAATCCTGATTCTTTTGCATTAGGAGTGATTGTTGGTTCATCTTTATGTTGAATCATTTGGCATGCTGGCAGCTGCCATGCTAGAAGAGCTTATGTCTTGCCCAGGCATCCAAGGATCATCATGTACACATCTGAGCACAGGCAGCCAGAATTATGCTAGGGGTTGCCCTGTAGTTTTGGCATAAGGCTACCACCTTGGCATTTAAAGAAAAGAAACAAAATATGTTTGCTTATTGTTCCTCAGGAGTCTGCTTCTGCCAGAATTCCTGGGCTGGCCAGCCAGGAGTATGAATATATGATGGCATAGTCAGCTCTGAGAGTGTATGCTTCCCCATCTATTCCAGCGTAACTGGTGTAACAGAGGAATTGAGTGGCTGGGAGGGAAGGAAATCAGGAGACCCTGAGCAGCATTCCTGGACAGGTGGTTTGACTAGTCCTTCTCCATGATTGGATGATTGCCCAAGAATTTTCTCAGCCTAGACTTTAACAATTTTATTAAGCCCACTGAATAACACAGATGTACTCAGGGTATACATGGAGGAAGAAAGTACCATGGTATCCTTGGAAACTTTCAAACCCAAGTTTAGGTAATATTAACTGTGGGATCATTGGCAAAACATGATTTTCCTAAATTCAATCTCCTCTTCTTAAAAATGGGGCAAATAATATTTGCCTTATTGATTTCACTCAATTAAAGACTAATATTCTTTGGGGGGGGGGGTACCAAATTACTTTATATGAAGGAACGGTACAAATGGAAGAACTTGGTGGATGTTGATACAACTTATAGAAAAGGTAAACCCAACAGGCATGCACTGCTGTGGTGACCACGGAAGTCTCCCCGTGGCTCTGGGGAAGCCGGCATAAGGTTTGGCTCTCACCATCACTGTTTCCCAGTTGTGCTTGTCAGAGAGATACCCTGCAAGCCAGAATCCCCGGTGCCGCCCATCTTGTGCAAGTTGGATATGTAGTCGCCCAGTTCTTTGATGGACTTCATCTGCTCATTCAGGTAATGGGTCCCAATGAAGTCACACAAGTGGGGTGGTTTTTGTCAGTGGCCAGTTTGTGGAGTTCCAGTAGTGACTGATTAACCCTTTTTTACCAAATGTGGTGCACCCTCCATCACATTCATTCCAATCTCCCAGTGGTCTGGTTCTGGTTTCTTGGTATCCTGAAGGAAGATTCTGCCACCTGTTGGTTCTGCAGATTCATAAGTTTCTCAGCATGTTCCCTCTCCTCATGAGATTGGTGAAGAAAATATTTGGCAAAGTTCCTGAACGCCACATTATCACGGTCAAATTAGTAAGACATCGACAGGTAGACGTAGGAGGCGGGTGGTGGTAGAGGGCAGGCGGTGGCCAGCGCCGGGTTGCCGGCAAGCACTGCCCTAGCGGGAAATCAAGGCAACTCTCCGTGAAGATGCCTGGCCAATATTCTTTAAAACTGAGTAACACGCGGCCTGAAACTGTAAACATTGCAGGATAGGTTTTGATAGCCTTTTGCCACAGAGAACTTGAATGCTCATTATATACCTGCTAACTTAAATGAGAAAATGGGGGAGAAAAATAAGATGGGAAAACAGGAAAAGAAGGGAAGAAAAGCGGGAGAGTGTCAGTAAAGAAGCTAATGAAAGAATAAATGGTTAGACTCAAAAGTGGGGGGTATTATATGCAAAGTCACAATTATTTCAACCTTGCCTTCTCCTAAACACTTCTCATATTCCAATGAAAAGAGAGATGATACGAGTAATATAATTCAACATAAATCCATATATGGATTGAGAGGAATATTTTTTCAAACATGCAGTCAAAAACTGGCAATTCCTTGTCTTTATAGATGAGGAGAAAAACATGAGAAATAAAATTTTACATCTATTTTATTTAAGACATTTTGCATAAGATCAACAATATCACTCTTTTGTTCATTAGCAATACTGATGGGTTGAGGAATGTGAGCATAGAGCCTAGTTCTCATGAAGAAATCTCACATCTCTGGAGGCTGACATTTAGCAATTTTGTTTTAGTTACATGTTCCTTGAATTGCTCAGTGGACATGAGGGTTTCTTAAATACAAAGTTAATGAAATTTGAAATTTGGTTGTATATTTGAGATGAGATGGGGAGCTCTCACAATATCATGGTCTTCAACAAATAAGTTTGGTTAAATATATAGTTAAAGTCGGATAAATGCCCTGCTAAAGTTCACCCTCTATTTTAGGAAGCTGTTTCATATAATTAAAATACTTATGAAATGCTCCTTTGTTTATCTACAGGGAATAATCAGGATAAAAGCAGCAATTTTTTCCTTGCAAAATTGTAATTGCCTTTACCTTGGTTTCCATAGACCCAAATTAACCCAAATAAATAACTTTTTGGTACATATAAAATTTAAGTTTATTCCATGGGGGGTGGGGGTGGGGGGGAACTGTCTTCTGAGTCAAACAGCCTTGTGTTTTTATCCCTAATCCAGCATTGTCCCAGGGGTATGACCTGGGGCAAGTAGCAATCTCCTTCATTTAGCTGAAGAATTGGGTGAGAACTCACCCAATCCCCTTACCTCAATTATATGATCACATCTCCATATTCAATTCCTTTTGCTGCATTAGATCATATGTATATATGTGTATCTGTTCATCAATATCATCCAACACATCGGGAACTTAATAAGTATTACTTCTTTTCCAATAAGAAAAATAGACTGAGATATTCTAGTCCCAAAAGATCATTCTACCCTCTCACCCCGACCCTTTGTTTTTCTTCAAGGTCTGGATATGAGTTTTTTTCATTCTCATTTCACGAGATCAGAGATTCTATTTCTATTATGTAGGAATCTCAATAAAATTGATATGAATTTTAGTGAGTTAGCATTGGATGATGGACCTATGTTAACAGTTTATGTGCTAATGAGTTAAGTATCAATAAAAGCATCACCCAATCATTCCTCTGCACTTTGACTGCTGATACATTATCATATTTCACTTGAAATGGATTTTATTGAATCCATCCTAACCAAGAGCATTGCCTTGTGAGAAAACAGGATGCTAGCCCGGTAACTTTTTATTGAAATATCAATTCTGTATCTCCGTGTGTGCGCCTGTGAGAGAGAGAGAGAGAGAGAGAGAGAGAGAGAGAGAGAGAGAGAGAGAGAGGGAGGGAGGGAGGGAGGGAGGAAGGGAGGGAAAGAATGCATTCATTTCTATTGGAGTGCGGCTGAGTGTGGTTTTAAAAAGCAAGAAGGAATAAAGAAAGTAGGTTGGAAAATCATCAGAAAGTAACATCAATTGCAATGCTGTTTGCAGAAGAAAAGCTCTGATTTTGAATCTTATTTCTGTAGTTTATTCCACATATTCTCCAGTAATTATGTCAATATTCTTAGCCTTGTCTGTATCTCTCCCTGGCTTCTCAACTGTTTGTACCTTTTCCTTACCAGAAACATTGGGCCAGCATATTCTCCAATGTTTATTTTTCATAAACATGGCTGAAGTGACTTAAAACAAGAACAGCAACAGAAAAATTAACAGCTCCTCCTCATTGCTCTCCACTTCAAACCAGTTAGTATTAGGTTGGAAACAATTCAATTTCTTTTTCACTTGTCTTTTAAAAACATAATCATGTGTGTAAAAGGCCCAGGTATAGTTTCTCTTTTTACTCTGTGTGACTGGCTTGAGAGAAACCAGAAATTAGCCATATGCTGACATAGAGGGCCACATTTATGATACAGATGGAAGAGAACATTTTTTAAAAATCATCAAAATTTTGTTGGAAAACCTGGATGGAGAGAGTTCTTCTCATTTAAACTTTATTTTGTTATTGAACAACTAAAAGCAAAATTTCTCTAAGATTATTATTTTTTAAGTTAACAAAATGCCCCAGCTGTTGTATCATGGAACGTATTTTCAATGTTCTTTGGGAGCATCATGCCAGAGAGGTGGAAGTATAGGCCATTATTATTTGAAACCAGATTAGGTGTTTGGTGCAGATCATTTTTGTAACTCAGTAGTATATGTGTCTTTGTTTCAATTTTTGGAAAAGAAACTGATATACCTCCAAAACCCCATGGAGGCACAAAAACCTAGACCTTTTGCTTCCAGAGCCTGTGCTCCCACTGCTACTCCACTTACACACTCCATTGTGAAACACTGAAAAGCCATTGTTCTCATCTTTCTCCAGCACCAATCAATCCATTCGAAAGTGTCCTATTGATTGGCTTACTTAAAAATGAGATACTCCTGAGCATTTGTAAAAAGATTAAGCACACTTTTACAGCTACCCAAGCAGAGCGAGAAGCTAATGTACTTTCCTCTTCAGCTGGATCCTTTACCCACTGGAAGTTGACTATTTGAGGACCTGAGAATTGCTGTCAGAGTGGAATTTTGAGCAGCTTACTTACTTGTTTACTTACTGTTTTCCTTTCATAGGCTGGTCAAGTAAATACCACGCAATAGGTTGGCTTAAGCAATGGGAGTTCATTCACTCATACTTTTGAAGCAGGGAAAATATCCACATCAAGCCATCATCAAGGAGATGCTTTCTTCCAGATGACTGTGGCTTTTTGAAGCTGGTTGCTAATGATCCTTGCTTCCTTTGTCAGATGGCAAATCACATAGGGGCATCTTCTCGCCTCTTCTTTCTCTTCCAAATTCCATTTCGTCTTCTTGCTTCCCATGGCTTTCTCTCTGTCTAAATTTCATTCTTTTCTAAAGGACTCCAGTAATAAGATGAAGAGTCATACTGACTGAGTTGAAACACGCTGTAACTGAAGTAACCTCATCAAAATGGGTTCACACCCACAGGAATGAGTTAAATTTAAGAACACATTTTTCTGGGGTACTTACAGCTTTAAACTAGTACAATTACTCACTTAAGTACAGCTTAGTTTAAGGTTAACAGGATCATTCTTGTCTATATTTGTGCTTAGGAATCTCCACTTCGAAGATGTTCTCAACCTAGCCCTTTCTATTAAAAAGTCAACACTTATTAATTCTTCTTTCAGTTGAAATCATTTCTTAAATCATTTATTGAAAGGGTGCACTGCCCTTTGTTGAGCACAATGGAGCATATAAAAATAAATAAGATCGGAAATTTGCCTTCAGAGACTTACAGTCAAGAAGGAGAGTTGTCATGTACACGACCACTTAACAAAATTCCCTAGAGAATGTATTTCATATAATTCATATCCTTATGCCATCTTTCCAAACCTCATAAATAATTCATTATAATGCATCAATTTTTCCAATATTTTAAATAAGAACTCTCTGGAGACAGTAATAACCCAAAGGGATAACTACAAAACAAGAAATTTCAGGAGCTCTGGCACATTGTTTATGGAGGTTTGGGGTAGATGACTAACAAAATGGAATTCCTCAAGTGGTATCCACAATTTTTGTCTCCATATAGCTAACCCTGATATACCATTCACACATGGCAATCAACTAAATTTTGATCCTGAAATCGTGACCACTTCCTGGGTGAGACAGTGGCATTGCCTTAATATTCACCCTTTACGCATAACTTACTGTGTTTGGTATCTTTACAAGGTGGTATTTCAGGAGAAAAGCAGTTCTTATGTGGCCTGAATAATATCAGACACTGCACATTATTAGCATGCAGGGTTTAGGTTAGGGAACAAGGTTGCCAGCAGACCTGAAGATGTGTTTAGAATACGTGCAGTGGTGAGAGCCCTTTCAACGATTCACAGCAGTTACAATTTTTGCTTTTATTAAGCTAAAGCAATTGAAGAGAAAAAATGCATTTGCCTTCCTTTAGGGAGAAACGGTTTTACTAATACCTTAGCCCAAAGCCAAAAATATTGAATATATGCAAATTTGCCCTTTTACAATATGAACCAAATTGTCCATCTTCACACAGAGGGAAAAAGCACTCTCAAGGTCATGTTTCCTGAACACTTTATTGTACAATGACAATTCAATGACCTTTCTGAAATACAGATATATTAAGATCAACTGGATTTGTTTAGTCACTGGTACTGTTATCATGGTCATATATACAAATCAATGAGATGAAAAAAAAAGAAAAAAATTAGTCCAACTCAACTATTTAAATTAATTATAACCTCCATGATAGTAAAGTTTATGTGAATATCTGAATAGTCTGATTTTTTTCAATATTCCCATAGACATTAATGATTTAAGTCTGATAATCTTCTGAACAGAAACTGATAAGATGAGGGAGATAAATGTCTTCATGGCCTTTTTTGAAATAGCTAGTAGTTTGGGAAGAATTATATTAATTTGAGAATTAGAAATAATTCTTTAATAATTTGAGAATTAGAAATATATATTATAGGCTAGATTGAGACTATTTCTTAAGTGTTATACTTGCATATGATTGAACTATAATTAAAGGAACATTTTGTGGTATAGATCCCATGATATTTAATACAGTAAAAGTACTACCAAATAATTATCATCATTATAATAAGAAGAACTCAAAATGAGTATTGGGGTCAAAATGTTAAAAATACTTTAATAATACATTCAGAAATATGAATATTTGTGCCACAATCATATCTTCAAATATGAAAATTTAGCCTTTTCTTTTAGTGAGGTTTCAGGGTTCTTTACCACCGAGGAAGGTGGCTAGGAATCCCTTTGGTTCAGAAATCATTCAAATGTCTGCAACAAAGAAGGAGTATCTGATGAAAATGTGTAATGCCAAATTTTTTTCCTAATTATAAGAGGAATAATATCCATTTTGGAACTTTTTCATTCGTATAATTTTTATTTGATTTTATTGTATAGATAAAATTGCATATATATTTCCTTCAGCTATAGGTAGCCACTATTAATATTTTCATTTTATCTTTAAAAAGCCTTTGAACATAGTTAAAACCATATATATATATATAAATATAATTTTTCATTTAAATGTAAGTAATAGATATTTCTTTATCAAACAAGTTTTTAAAACAAGTACCAAGAGATTGCAAACTTATGTTTTCTACCAGCAACAGAAGAACATGTACTCACCTTCAGTTTTGGTTTAGGTTAAAGCAGCACCCTTGATCCTTGTCATAGAGCGGTGATAAACGGTCATTTCCATTCCTGCATTTTTAAACACGCAAAACTGTAAGAGTTGGGGAGATGCAAGAAGGAAAGTAGGGAGAAATCCAAAAGCATGTCATAATAATATCCTTGTCATAACCAGTGTATTTAGGTTTGCAGTTCATCTTGAGAAAAATGGTTTAGAAATTGTTCAACTCAATAAGGTAAAATCATTCTCATTCTGTACTTCTTGTCCAGATGTATTACTCACATACTGTGACAGGATTTTTCACACATATGGATTAATTTAATCTTCAAACAACCCATATAAAATAAAATATTTCTCCTATATTAACTCTTTGGATATGAATCGTCAATAAGAATTGCAACCATTTCAGTTCCTGTCAGCCAAGTACCAAATGAGGCATTTACTGTGAGTTTGAAGTATATTAACTCATTTAACTTTTTTTTTTTAAAGATTTATTTATTTTATTACATATCTCCCCTTCCCCCCACCTCGGCGATGCGCCAAGAGTGGTCACTGTGCAGGCGCGGCTTTCCCCGCTTGTGGGCGGTCTCTGTGTCCGTTCACGGCCGGCGCTTGATTCAGTTCGTGGGTGGCTGGCTGCGCTCCATCCGCAGGCGACCTGCCCTGTCCGTGGCGGCTCTTGCCCTGTCTGTGGCAGCTTCTTGCCCTGCCCACGGCGGCTCCGGCCCGCCCATGGCGGCTTGCCATTCTCAAGGCGGTCTGCCCGCTAGGAGAGGTCCCCAGGAATTGAACCCGGGGCCTCCCATGTGGTATGCCGGCGCCCTATCCACTGGGCTATCGAGCCGGCCCTCATTTAACTTTTAATCTCAAAACAATATCATGGAGATAGATATTTACCCTGTTTTACAGAAAACTGATGCTCAGAAGGATTACAGTAACTTGTTCAAGATCATAGAGCTATTAGAATGACTGAGTTGTTATTATCAATCTTAGTTCTGTCTGCTGTCAATATCTGTACTTACTCCATTCAAGCAATTTGCTGCATCACTTTCCTGAAATGTCAACAGGGTGGGCAGCTCTCTGTACCACAGGATGTAATGTTCTCCTGAAAAATAGAAATCAATATGCTTGCCTGAAATTCCACTCTCCTAGCATGTCCTCTTTTAATTTTTTTTCTTGTCTTTGGATCTTCAAATATCTAACTATAATACATGTTATCTTAGAACATGAACTATCCTAACAAATAACACCTATGGGTGGAGAGAGACAGGGTATTGTGAGTAGTTGACAGCAAAATGAAAGCAGGTCCCTATGAAATGGAACCAACAAGAAGGCATTGAAAGAGCATGTGGGCACCAGAAAGAAGAGGACACCAGAGATGCAGTTGTCCACTCTGCATTGACTTAGTCGTGTGTGTGTGTGTGTTTGTGTGTGTGTGTAGACAGATGAAGCAAAATGGAGGCTCCAGAGCATGACTTAGCTACACAAAATACACCCAGTACATAAAATAAGGAATTATTTCTTTGGACTTGAGATTTTCCAGAGAGGCCATTTGCATGAATCTCATGTATTGGCTAAAATTCAATCATGCGTTTCCTATTTTGCCATGATGAGCACAGTCCGAAGCACAGGGATTGATGTGTCACTCTGAAAACAAGAGCAGCAATAGGAAACCACTGCAGGAGATCCTTTTATCTATTGGTGGTGCTACAAAGGCACCCGTAGAGATGGTACTTTTTCTTCACTTCTAAGCTAACGTCTTTCTTTTCTTGCCATTACGTTTTCGTCAGTCATGTCTTATAGTTCCCTGTATCTGCCAACATTTGGCTGCATCAAATAAATTTATTGTTCTCCCTGCTATTCATTTTTCTTCTCTACTTCCCTGATATTTCTAGACAAAAATGTTGTTTTATTTTTTTCCTCAAAAATGTTTCTAATGGATTTTTCCTTTGTTGATTCCAAAGATATGTGCTATATATTTTAACCTCAAAATTGCAGACCTAGATATATCAATGTTTTAAAAGTTTGTCTCACATAAAAAGCTTTTACAGATTTCTCTTTCCTTGAATGGTATTGATAGGGTATGTGGAGAACATAAAATACCTATGTGTACCTATCTATCTATAGATCGGTCTAGCTATCTATCAACCTATAACCTATCTTTAAATCTATATATACACACACAGATAATACAGGTTATATATATTATAAGAACAATATTGGAAATTGAAAATAAAAGTTCAGTGAAATTTTATATGCAAAGACCAACATGAAATATTATTCAATTATTTTTATTGAACCACACATTATTTAATCCCTTGTATATCCAATCTATAAATATTTTGTATAAAGCTAAAAGTAGCAAAAACAGAAACATTCTGAAGCAGAAGAGATTTGCTGTTTTTTTATTGCTATGTAGTTGTTTTTTTAATTCAGTCTCCACTAAAATAACCTAGGTCGGCAAAATATTTTCAAAGAAACCAAAATTTATGATGAAAAAAATAATCTGAACAATCTGTTAAATAAACCAATCATCAGCCATCATATTATTTTTCATTTTAGAGGGATTCCTTGAGTACTTACTACAGTCTTAGCCTGTATGTGTACATGTTGTATAGACAGTTATAGCAGGAAAATGAATGTAGCACAGCATTAACTCTCAGGGAGTTCGTGCCCTAAAGTAGTCTTTGTTAAGGTGTGTTCTTGCAGCTCCTATGTCAGAGTTACTGAGGTCTGGTTAAAATGGAGATTTCTGGGCACCAGCACAGACCTATAGAACCAGAAAGTAAGGGGAGGAAGTCATCTAAAAGGGAAATGAACACTTCAGTTTTAGGAATCAATGATTTAATGGGACAGTAATATAAGCAAATATCTACCACACCACATGGTGAGTTATGTGCTGTGATGACACAGAGAAGCAAAGGACTTCTGAGCAAGTCACAGGATGGAAGAAGACACCCCAAATTAAGATGTGCAGAGTGTGTGAGGGGAAAAAAATTAGTATCTATTTCTAACGTACTGATGAACTCACAATGAATAAACCCTTTGCAAAGCTTACATGTCCCAGAAGAGCCATAATGTACTGCTCTATACCCAAGTTAAAGGAAAATTTCCTCCTGTTCTAGTACCTCTATAGTTTCTTGTGGAGTGGAAGTTTATCCTTACCAATGATGAGAGGAGTGAATACCTTTACTGCAATACTACTGGTAGTTACAAACTGTTGATAATTCTTTAAATGGCAAATAGAGAAGATTGGTTGAATAAACTATGGGGCATAGACACAGTAAAGCACTATACAGCTATAGAAAATAATGAAGAAGGCTTCTGAAATTTATGGAGCGGTACCTAAAAGATATTAAATGAAATAGCAAACCTCAAAAGAATATATGCATATGTATATATGTATATTTACATGTATCCACACCCACTATGAGCACATGACCTGAATGAAATTCAGAATCTTAGAATGTCTCATGTTAGAAGTAAAATATACCAAGCATTTATTTCACCACCAGACTAACTGAGACCCAGAGTCAAAAAATGGCCTACTCCAAGGTCACTGATTAATTCAGAAGTAATACCTTCTATAGTCTATCACCTGCAGTCATGGGATGAAGTGGGGAAAGCTAGCATGTGTCTTCTTGGAGTATTAACTACAGGTGTCTTTATTGTCCTTAAGTTCAAGATAAAGGTGCTCTGTCTTGCATACTTGCTGGTGGCTGCCTTAGCAAAAGAGTGACTTATTCATACCTCATCTCTTCATACTGGCTAGTTTCAGAGAATAAAGCGGATGTTTCTGACAATGCGCCTGGTAATGATTACCACAGGAGTCAGATTCACCTCCAAACCATGAGATACAGAACCATTGCAAATGACGTTCTTCTCTAGCAAATCATTTATTATTCTGCATACTGTGCCATTTACGTACTTTCCTTCTTACTTGAATTCAGAGACAAAATGTGAAATTATTGTACTGTGAGAGTTGCTGAACACAGCTCTCAATTTTAAAGTCTGTTGTATTGATAACTCTCTTAGATGCATATAGAAAATTATTCAGAGCATACCATAAATTAGTTTTTTAAATACCCTCAACAACACTCAACATAATGCAATTCACAATACAAAGGTAGGCTTTATCTCATTTTTCAGTGTGCAGTAATGGGAGGACAAAGAAATGAAGCCACACAAAAGATTAAAAGATAATAAATTCATTCACCATGAGTGTGATTACAGTAATTTTTCAGAACTTCAGTCATCCCAACATGTTTACAGTGCCTTTCTTACTGACTCTCTATTTCCAAATCAAAAACTAATTTTCCACTAAATAAATGAGAGCACAAAATTGATGTACTGATTTTAAAGGATGCAGGGAGATAAAACCCATTTAGTGTATAAAGCATGAATTAGGAAAATAGCACATTATGTGTGTGTATGTGTGTGTGAGTGAGAAAGAGAGAGTAAGCGTGAGCATGAAATGTGTGTTCATTCCTCTTCTTTCCTCAGGTGACATCAAATGTAGGGTAGAATGAGGGCCCAGGAAGAATATTACAAGGATTTGTCCCTCCTCAACCCCACATACCTCCAAAAACATACAATTCCCTTACTGGGTTCCAGGTCCTCCCTTCTCCAACCAGGATGACAGACCATAATTCTCCATTCTGTAAAGCAAAGCCTTTTTCTACAATTCTTTTCTCATAATTGATGGCAGTTACATGGTTTCTGCCTTTCTTGCCCTGCTTCTGCCTTGCAGAACCAAGATTTTAAGTTTTACGCACTTGTCCACAAATATATAACTATCTTACTGTCATCTCAAGACTCAAGCATTCTTTAAGCAGACCTATTGTGGTTGTTTGAAGCTGTATGTACCCCAGAAAAACATGTTCTAAATGTAATCCGTTCCTGTGGGTGTGAACCCATTTTAAGTAGGACCTTTTGATGAGGTTACTTCAATTAAGAAGTTGTGATCCACCTCAATCAGGATGGGTCTTAGTCCTATTACTGAAGTTCTTTATAAACAGAATGAAATTCAGACACAGAAAAGGCCACAGGAAGCAAGAAGATTCATCAATGGGACCTGGAAGAGAAGGGAGAGACCGGGAGATGATGCCATGTGCCTTGCAATTTGACAGAGGAGCCAAGGATTGCCAGTAACCAACCCCAGAATGCCATAGTCTTCGGAGAGAAAGCATTGCTTTGAAGATGCCTTGATTGGGGCTTTCTTTTAGCCTTGAAACTGTAAATAGCTAAATTCCCGTTATTTAAGCCAAACCATTCCATGTTTAAGCAGCCCAGGAAACTAGAACACCTACTTAAATGGTCTGATCTCCACATGAGACCATAAACTATAGTATGTACACAGGCATCTTGTTCGTGTTTTCTCCTGTACATAATTAGATGGCAATAGCCTTTAAATCTGCAAAATTCTATTTGACCTACAAAATTCACTTCATGCAAAAATTAATGACCATCAATGCGAATACCACAAGTAACTGTGATTATGATAATAAATTGCTACTATATAGCATTGAACTTTATGTTCTTAAGACAGCAAAATACAGCATAATAATGATTACATGTTTTTCAGTATCACCTTTATAGCTTTCTCCAATTAATCAACAGAGAAACTACAGATTATTGGAGAAAACTCAGAGATAAGCTGCCAAAGAGGTAACAGGACCCTCAGCTCTTGGATGCATGATTTTCAAGAACACTGAATTGTGCTGAAGGTTGTTCATCTTACTTTCATTATTGTTCTCTTCCCTTTGGTATCCCTGAAGTATTGCTGAATAGCAGAGGATTCCCATACCATTATCATTTAACTTAACACCAAGGATATTTGGTGATGAAAAGGTCATCTGTGCCCATAGTGATAGTACGGTCTACTCTGGGAAAGGCAAGCCTGGGCAAGGAGTTTAAGGAATTTGGGAAGAATTTAAATGTTAGAAATTGGCCTGAGGACTACCCATATTCTACTGGGAATATGTGAAAGGGAGAATTATAGATAGAAGAACATTCTAATATGAGTGCAATTCATGCAAATTCTGAGGTTAGAAATATACAATGAAAAGGGTTTCAAAGGTCAACAAGGGTGGCCTAAGGGAGAAAGCAATCAGCAAATTTCGGTAACAGGTTAATTCATAGTGGTCCTTTGGGAAGCTACCAATAATGTATTCAAAATGGGAGATGGGTTTAACACTAGTAATACCCAGCAATGGGATTCAGAGACAATCTGCAAGAGACTGAGATACAAAACTAACTGGGAAATGGACAAAGCAATATAGTCATTCCATGGCCAGATGCAAAAAAAAAAAAAATTGCCTATGCTTGAGAACTCAGATCACCAATTCGTAAAGTCAGGAATTAGTCTCATAGTTGAGGCAGAGACAAAGCCACCCAGAAAAATAGGCTACATCTGTGGTTGACATATGACCAAATAACAATGCTATCTATTTGCTATAATGAATACTGTGAGGCTGCACCCAACATTGGTGGAAAACGGAACTGTGATAGATCTAGACAGAAATTACACTCAGATTGATTGAGAATATCAGTCATAGGCATGAGAAGCATGAGTCACAGTACATGTAGAGTGTTTTCTCCAGTGCTGGGCTAAACCTGCAGTGGAGGTCAGAGGGAAGGCTTGGCTCACAAGGTCTGAGAGTTATAAGAGCAGAACCCAGATAGGCTTTTATAATTAGTCTTACTCACTGGTGGTCTCTCTCTGATAAAACCCTTCCTTCTGCCTTTCTTTTCCAATGGGGCATTACAATTACCTTAGCTATAAGTGGAGAATTTCAGAAATACTTATGTCTGGAATAAGGTAGAAGCTATTCCTAGGGAATGCCAAGATATTTTTTTAAACGCAGTGTTTGTGTATAATAAAATCCTATTTGCTTTCCTCTATAGACTTATAGTAACAGGGTGCCACTGAAGTGGATATGTTTAATTATTTATATAAGGGTTATTAGTGTGTGGTTAGTCAGTCTGTATTGAAAGTTATACATGCCAGCAACCTGCAGTGAAGCTAGGTAAGGTAGTGTTCTTGCTAAATTATTAAGATATATAATGAATAATGAAGGGCATTTTAGTGGAAACTTACCTGGAAAATAGCTGTTTGTGCAGAGGAAAGAAAAGTAAGAGAAAAAGTGTAATGAGTCATTCTGTCCCTTATGAGAAATTAAAGCCATCTTTTCATGAATTATTGGATGACTGATACGTCCATGGTAGATGACACTAAAAAGCAGCAGTATTTGGACCGACACATGCTATATTTTTAAGGGTTGCTTTGTGAAAGGCACTGATAGTCTTCCTCAAAGTAGCCCAGTATATTACTGGGTCATAGTATTGTCTTGCCTGTCTTCAGTACCCGTAAACCATACCTCAATTCCAGTCTGTCTATTGACTTAGTCTTGTCCTGGCCATGGAAAGCGAAAATAGAGGCAGTTCTTGCCACAAACTTAAGGGCAGCTTGTTTTCACTGATGTCCCCTTGGACCGATTGCCTAGACCCTGTGCCCACATTCTCCTTCATTCCCTGGGCTTGCCCTGTCTGATTTCCAGCATTTGTTAGGTTGCCTCTCTCTGCCAGGTTCTCTGACTTCTGTGACCTCTTTCCTATTGTATTAGTTTCCTATTGCCGCTTTAACAAGTTACCACAAACATGGTCTCTTAAAGCAATGCAGCAACTTTATCTTACAGCTCCAGAGGTCAAAAATGCAATGTGTGTGCAGGGCTGATTCCTTCTGAAGCACCAGAGAAGAATCTGTTTCCTTTCCCCCCTCTTCTAGAGTCTGCCTGCATTCCTTGGCTTGTGACTGCACATAATTCTGACTCTGCTTTCATCATGATTTCACCTTCTCTGACCCTGACCTTCCTCCCTC
>PVKH010016840.1:0-15605 GCA_004027955.1 Chaetophractus vellerosus
AAAAAACATAATGAGAGACACAACAAAGCAGGGAGCAGAGGTGGCTCAAGCAATTAGGCACCTCCCTCCCACATCAGAAGTCCCAGGTTCAGCTCCTGGTGCCTCCTAAAGAAACAAGGAAGACAGACACAGCAAGTGGGGAAAAAAACAAAAAGGGGAGAAATAAAATAAATCTTTTTTTTAAAATTGGGTAGGAACTATCTAATAAATGAATGTTGCAGGATTTACAGTGTTTTGAGGGAGAACAAGAACTTTACATGCTTAAGCACAGTATCCTTGGTGAAAGAGGGAAGTTTATTCCCTCTCACCTGGTGTTTGCAACTTCCCTGCAGTTTCTACCTCCATATTTCATGGGTCATCCATTTCCCCCAGATGTGTGATGAGGAAAGTTAATTTATTATACTGTACTTACTCTAAGATATTCTATTATCATGAGTTTTTGCTTACTTTTTTAAACAAAAATAATATGTAGTCAGTAGGTTGGTTGGTTTGCTTTGTTTTTTAAGACAGAAATTTTTTTCCTTAAGTGTTGTTTATTTTTATGCTTAAGCTTTGAAAGTTGAAAGAATCATAGCTTTACTAGTTCTTTTTTGGATATTCTAGAATCCTCTTCAATCTATACTAAATATTATTGTGGTGCAGCTATAAGATGCATCTGGATGCAGTTTCTTTCTCCATGAAGTGAAACTTTACCAAAGTAAAATATTAATGAATTTCACAAGCACTTTAATAATGCTTTTTAAACATCTTATTATTGTTTAATGTTTCCTTTTGGAAATATATATGCAATTACAAGTGTAGAAAAGTGACATATCCTTTGGAGGGGGAATTTGGCATGAGAAAGAAATAATGACTGTAATTTAATTCACATAACCAAGTTAATACAGGTGGTAAACTTTGATCACAATGCATTCTGAACTAGATATTTTGGCTCCAAATTTGATTTCTTGAAATAAATATGTAATCAAAACAAGACTGAGATTGTCAAAGATTTAAAGCGGTTATTTAAAATAGAGTTTTCCCTTTGGAGCTCTTTTGATTTTTTAAATACGGATATGTGTCTAGGAAAAGGTTTCTCTATAGTTCAATAATCTATTTTGATTTCTCTGTATATTATCTGAAAATCCTTTGTGTGTGTGTGGGGGGGGGGGTTATGGTTAACATTGCTACCGAAAAATCCTGTAACTGTTTAGTAAATATGTTCTGGGATTAGTGGTATTTAAAATATTTATAGTAGCAAAGGCATATTAGCTGTAGTGTATGGTACACTTTGAGAAAGGGGAAATTAAGACACAGATACTAAAATGGAGAATAAGGATAAGATTGCCATAGTTGGTTTAGAAGTAGGGAGTGATCAAGATCTTGACTTTGTGTATTATTCATCTGTTCTATATCCTCATATGATCTTTGTAGACACTAGTAATATGTAATGTTATCATCACTACTATGATAAATGGAGTATGCCAGCTATTTTGCAGAAAAAAAGTATCTACTTAATATAACATTCTAGCCCACAAGAGCTTAAAATATAAGATAACATTAGTGGCAATATGAGTACATGGTTTACAGACAGAGAAGAAAAAACACACTCACAATTTCTGAGAAATGAATGAAATTACAGGTCTACCTTAGGACACTGAAAAGAACTTATAGAGGTTCTAGTAAAATGAGGCACAACATTGTTTTTTCTTAGATTGGAAATTCAGGAGTCAGAATATCAGGCACCACCCTTTCCTAGCTCATCCTTGGAATTTATATTTTCACAAGAATGAATTGAAACTATACCTATATTTCTTGGATGCACTTCCTATTCACTCCATTTTAGCTGGGAATTACACTTCCACCCTCTCCCCAACCACCTGCCTTCCGTATTTCTGTAAACTTTCATCTTTTATCTGCTACTTTCCTGGAATAAAAACATCAAATGTTTCTTTAAATTGGTAGGTTTTGGGTGTGTATGTGCACACACATGTATATGTGTGTTTAATTTGCATGATAAAGTCAAAAAAGACATTGCAAGATACATGTTCAGCCATTTGCATAAAAGTATACCTATTCTGTTCATATTCATATTCTCCCTCCTTCCCCATCATAAATTATTTGTGGCATATTAAGGATCACTGCTCCTGGGAATGGCAGAAGCTCGTTCATGAGTCATAAATCACTTGAGAAAAGTAAGAAATCTCAGTCTCTCTGCATTGACTACTTTTCTGATTTACTTCAGTGGTCTTAATACTTTTTACCTCTGTGTCAACTCATAAATTGTAGACTCTCTGAAGTGTAAAAATGCTGACACTTTTCAGGACTTTTCACTTTAAGTAATAACACAAAAACTGGAATAGTGAAACCTTGTTTATATAACATACAACCTTTCTTCAACAGATTCTTAGTTTAATTCAGAATCTTAACCAACTATTTTATACATTTCTTTTCAAGTATCTTTCAAAATATTGGTATATTTAAAGAAAGTTTTATAAACAAAAAATGCCTGTTAGAGAGTCAAGTATTAGCAAAGATCATTAACCTTTCTGTAGCAACTGGGTAGCAAACAAGCAGAAGTTGTATTAGTCAGCCCAAAGGGGTGCTGATGCAAAGTACCAGAAATCTGTTGGCTTTTATAAAGGGTATTTATTTGGGGTAAAAGCTTAGAGTTACAAGGCCCTAAAGAGTCCAACTCAAGGTTGCTTTCTCACCAAAGTCAGTTGCCACATGTTGAAGTAAGATGGCGGATGATCTCTTTCTCGTCTCTCAGGGCTTCCTGTATCAGTCTGGCAGAGGACTCATTTCTTTCCAGGCTTTCTCAGCTCCTCAGCTGCTCAGCTGCAAACTAGCAGGTGAATGGCTTAGCTCTCCCTGGGGCTTTAGCTGTTTGAGCTTTCTCTTTTCTGTCACATGGCAGGACCGAACTTGACCAAGTTCTCTCCTCTTCCATGTGTCTTCTTGAGTGAGTGTCCATTTATATCAGCCCACCAAGGGGACAGGGATTCAGCGTAAGTTATGCCCTACTGATGTGGTCAAATCAAAGCCCTAATCTCAACAGGTAATTTAATCAAGACATGTCAGCTGAATCTAATGCATTCAAACGGTATCACACCCAGAGGAATAGATTAGTTTTCAAACATAATATCTCTTTTTGGGATTCATAAATAATCTCAGACTGCCACAGTAGTATACGCTGCTTTTTGTATTAACTAACTTTTTCTTGCTCTTGAAATTGAAACAGCCTAGTGTTATGGGGTGCCTAAGAGTTGCCTCTTGAGAGCCTCCTTGTTACTCAAATATGACCTCTCTCTAAGCCAAAATCAGCATATAAATGCATTACCTTCCTCCCAGCATGGGACATGACTCCTGGGGATAAGCCTGCCTGGCAACAAGGGATTACTAACAAGTGCCAATGGGCAATACGACTGGAAAAAGACTTCAAATAAAAGGGGAAATGGTAAAGACAAATGAATTCATAGGGCTAAGAGACTTCAAAGTGAGTTGGGAGGTCAACCCAGCGGTAACACTTATGCACATCCCAGTAGGACCTCATAGAATTCCAATACAGATATCACCCCAAACAGAGGGGCTCCTGAGGGCTCTGGAGGCACCCAGGTCCTATATCAAGGCAGATAGCCCCAGAGTTTGGTGCCTTATCAGTGGACCCTAATTTGGAATCCTTGCTCCTGAGAATGACAGAGTCTGATTGAAATATGTCTTCCCTGCACATGGGCACATGGTCCATCAGTCTCTACTATTCAAATCTATATGTGATGCCAGAGTTTTAGGTGTACTTCCAGAGAGTGGAATCTATGGGCTGTCCATGTGCCAGCTGGGTCCAAAAGCTCGGAGGAGCTGCAACTCCTACTCTACAACTCAATGGACTCACGCAGGACATATAGTGGGGAGATGATGATAGACAACGGCTATCCCAGGGAATGGAGAGAGTCTGCAGCTGCAGGCAGGATAATTTCATCCATCTTATCCATGGAATATAAGCCCCCTCTCACTTGGAGGTGGAGTGGATATCACCATCCCAGACTCCTCAGGATTGGGGGAAGAGCTATGGTCTAGAGTGGACTTACTGGTATCCTGTTATAGACATATTGTGATTCACGCAATGGAAGAAATTACAAAATTATGTGGAGCCAGTGGCCACTGGATGCTTTGGGGGCAGGAAGAGGGAAAAGCAGTTGTAATACAGGGGCTTTTTCGGGACTTGGGAATCATCCTAAGTGACATTGCAATGTCTGAAGTGTTTGAAACTCTCTTGAGATCTCCTTTACATAGAAAGTTTCATGATCACAATAAAATCTACTTTTCAAAAAATACCACAAATTGCATTCAAGCCCTGTGCATTCTAGTGCCCTTAAAAGGATTACAGATGACTTTTTAATTAAAAGAACTTATCCAAAAATACATAGAAATCAAATGTAATGTATTAAAACATGATAATCCCATTTAAAGCTTTTTTATTAAAAATTCCAAGAAAATTAAATAATAGTGTTCTAAAATGTTTTCTAATGTTCTAAAATATAATCATATAAATGGGTATGAAAACATTCCATTTATATATTTTCTACCAATAGACTTTCTATTACTTCACTAAAAGCCTACTTGGAGTGCAGAGGTGGGGAGAGGGAATGGGAAAGGAGGTGGGCTTTTTAATTTATTTTTGATAGAATAGACTTACTCCTTAGAGATCAGAGGTTGGCTTTATAGCTAATATAAAAACAATATTACCCTTTCAGTACGTATCATTAAGCTTTTATCCTAAATATCTAGCTTCTGTGAATTATTTCAGAGAGAGAAAGCAAGAGAATGAGAATATAAATGGGGACTGGGTCTAAATTTTTGTGATCTAGGTGAAGGGTAACTTGCTTGAACCTCTTCTGTTTAGACGAAACTGAGGGTCATAGACCCAGAACACCTCCTTGCCTTTTTTTTTCTTTATTTTTAAGGGGACTGTACATTTCATAAATGTTACATCAGAAATATAGGGGAGGGGGACGGATGTCGCTCGGGTGGTTGGGCATCCATCTCCCATATGGAGGGACCTGGGTTCGATCCCCAGGACCTCCCAGTAAAAATTAAAAAAAGAAAAATATAGAAAATATAGGGGATTCCCATATACTCCCATCCCATCCCTCTCCCACAATTTCCCCCATTATCAACATCTTTCATTAGTGTAGTAAATTCGTTACAATTGATGAACATATACTGAAGCATTGCTACTAAGCATGGTCTGTAGTTTACATTATAGTTTACACTTTGCACTGCAAAGTTTTATAGGTTTTGCCAAAATGCATAAGGGCTTGTATCCATCATTGCAATATCATGCAGAACAATTCTAATCTCCCAAAAATGCCCCGTGTTACACCTATTCTTCCTTCTCTCTCCCCTTAGAACCCCCAGAGACTACTGTTTTTATATCAATGTTACAAATTCTTCTATTACTAGAATAATAATGTCTATTTCAGTCCATAGTTACATATCCACCTTATGTTTGTTTGTTCCTCAATGAGGACTTTGGGATAGCATTGCCCACTCTATTTCTGATTGAAAGGGGGCTTAAATCCCATGGGGAGGATGGATGGAACTGTCTTGCTTGCAGTTGTAGATACTCTTTGCTTCTTGGGTTGGACATTGTCCATCATCATCCTTTTGTTAGTTGTCCTGGGTGAGTATGATGAACTGGAGAATAGGTATTGGCAGCAACTCTGTTGAGATTGCTCACCCAGCAAAGGAACAGCCCAAATATTTAAGTCTCTGAGACATATATTCAATGGGTATAGTGCCAATTAATAGGTTCAAATAAATGGAGCAGAAGAACCATGTCTAGGAAAAATACAAATGAGTCTAACTCTGATACATTGGGGAGATGGATTATCATATTTTCCAAGAAGTCCACCTTTCTTGATTCAGGTATGGAGTGGAATCCACAGATATTTCTATGTTTTATTTCCAGGTATAGGAAATAAAACTGGATGGTCAGAATCTTGTCCATTTTAATTAAGAAGGAATACTGCAGTGAAGCAGAAAGCTACCCCACTTCCATTCCTAATCCACTTCCAGTCTTTTGTTGGTAAAGTAGGCATAACTGGGGTGAGCTGCTAGGAGCAAGTCTAGTTACCAAGTGCTCCCAACATCCCTCTGTCCAAGGATTGAAATTTTTAAACCTAATGCAAAGAGCTGTGGTATAGGTGAAAGCAGTTTCACTGAATAATCTAAAATTTTATCCCACTTCTGGAAACAGAGTGCAGTTTCTTTTGAATAATAAAACTCCTTGATTGAGCCCTGAAAATGTGAGCATCCCAAAATGGCAAAACAAACAAAAACAAAACTAAAAAGCGAAGGATTAATTGATCTAGATGAGAACCAAATCTGCTGGTTGACTGTTCACGTTATAAATTGTCTTGCCTTAAGCAATATTTCCTTGACTTGATTTGCATTTCCAGCTCTTCAGTTTCTTCTCCTTGGGGATCTGGTGCACCCAGCCAGTGAGTAGTACAAAGAAAAGATTTTCATAATCCTTATTTTCATGGTTATACGAATGATTACTCTTTGCCTAGAAATAGTCAAGGCAAGTTGAAAAGTTGTAAGATAAAATAAGTTAGTCCTGTTTTCTTCTTTTTATTTATTTAACATAAGTGCTGATACTTGGCTCAAGGTAGTGAGTCTGTGAGGGTAGGGATAGCAATTTATTTCAGAAATAATACGTAACAGGTATTCTCCTAGCATGTGTTTCACTATTAATGTCAAAATATTCCTCATCTTATTAAGATCACATTAAAATGAAGAATTCTGAGAAATGGCATCAAGATAAGGAGGATTTACATTCTCATTCTGATCATATACTAATGCTTTTATTCAGAGGTGATGTTTTAGCATTCACTCTTTTTCCTTGAATATTAACTTCCACGATTGCTTTTTAAAAAGTAGCATACCAATATTAAGACGTTTAAATTACCCCAAAGCCTACCAACAGATTTTAGTAAGCATTTGGCAGTTTGAGGATAAGAATCTAAATCAGCTTCAGTAATGAACTCAGTAAGTATTAACAGATTCTGCTTTGATTGGGACCTACCTTTGGTGACCCTGTTTTGTTCCAGACATACTCAAGATTATATAATGTTCTCTTTTTATTCTTTTTTGGAAACACCAAAAAATATACATAAATGGTAGCATGATTCTTGATGTTATTTGAAAGTACCTCTTATCCTACAGGGTTTGTTAGCCAGTGATCCCTCTGAAGCAAGTTCCCATTTATTTGGATTTTAGAAAAATGTTTATAGCAAGGGCAGCTCTAACTCCAGTTACATAAAATAGCAAGAAGCCCACTGTCAAAATATGATCTTTTTTTTTAATTAGAAATTACCATGATGTTCTGTATAACTATATTGAGTGTGTTAAAATCTAATTGAAAGGAATTTACCCCCAAAGGGACGTTTCTATTTCTTTATTTTTAATGTAAATTTTAAGGATCTATACTATTTTAATTAAAGAGATAATCTGAAAAAGATTTACTTTAAATACTCTCTTAAAGGAGTAATGTGTCTCATTGTTCATGTTTTGAAGATACTAGGAAACTAACTCAGAAAACAGTAAAGGGAAAGAATCAAGCAATTATTGTTTTTCTCTTTTACAAATTGTAACGCAGAGTAACTATATCATTGATGTGAGAGTGTCTCTCTCTATAGAAGAATTCCAGCCTTAAAAAATGAAAAGGAATAATAGAATTGGTGCACCACTGTTTGGAACCACTAATGAAATAATAGATTCAGGCAATGATCATCAGTAGCTGCTAAGACTCTTAGGTGAGACTGATGCAGAATATTATAATGGATGGAGCAGGCTGACAACACCAGAACCTACTGATCAATCTTAACATCACAAAAAATGGAACACTTAGATATCATGTGCCTCCTGATATGAGGCAGTAGGAAGTACAAATACCATCTATAAGGTTTTCTTGCCAAAATCTCAAACCTACATTGTTTTAAACCTCTCCGATTACCAGTTGATAGGAAGTAAAAGAACCAGCTTAGGGAGCCAGCTGAAGCTCAATTGGTAGGGCTCCAGTTTACCACATGGGAGGCCCCGAGTTCAGGTCCCAGGGCCTCCTCGAGCGGGCAGACCACCTCAAGAAGGCAAGCCGCCATGGGCAGGGCAAGCCGTCACGAGCAGGCAGGCCGCCGCACAGTGAGCTGACTCGGTGGGACGCCATAGCAGGGGGAGACAAGCAGACACAGGAGAACACAAAAATGAACACAGCAAGAACAAGTAGAAAAGGGGGGGATATATAATTATTTAAAAAAAAGAACCAGAGTGAAAACTTACCTGACACTGTGGAAATGCAATAAGCAAAGTCCAGAATGAGGGAAATTTTGGGGGAAAAAATGACCCAGTTTTGTCAATGAATAAATGGCAAGAAAACTTGTCATTTCAGACAAATACAATTGATGAATCCTGCGTATATCTTTTTTATAATAAATTTTATTTTCAAAGAAGTTTTAAATTTACAGAAAAATTACACTGAAAATAAAGGGAATTCCCATATAACTCCCTATACACAGTTTCCCCTATTATTAACATCTTAACATTAGAGTGGTGCATTTGTTACACTTGATGTATCAATATCAAAGCATTGCTACTGACCAAAGTCTATTGTTTACATTATGGTTTACACTTTGTGCTGTACAGCTTTATAGACTCTGACAAATGTATTATATAGTGTATCTGTCATTGAAGTACCGTACAGAACAATTTTGCTGCCTGGAAAATGGCCTGCGTTCTACCTATTCATCCCTCACCCTCTCCTCCGAATCCCTAGCAACCACTGTCTTTATATCAATGGTACAAATTCTTCCATTAATACAAGATAATAACCACAAGAACAATAACTCTATTGTGGTCCATGGTAACACTCCCCCCTTATTTTTGTTCATTCCCAATCTTGAGAGATTTGGGATGATGTCTGCTCTGACTGCTTCAGGCTAAGAAGGGACTAAGCTATTATGGGGAAGATGGAAGGAAATTGTTTTTCTTGCAGTTGGAGATAATCCTTGTTTTATGGGAAGGGCCTTGTCCATCGCCATTTTGTTGGTTGTCCAGGGCAAGCCCAAAGAACTAGAGAGTAGGAGTTGGCTGCAACTTTGCTAGGATTCAGGGCCCAACCAGCCTAGGAATAATCTGAAGATTTAAGTCTCTGAGAGATATATTTAATGGGTATTTTGAGAATTATTGGTCCATAAGCAGGAGTAGAAGAATTATGCATAGGGGAATATAAATTAGCATAACTATTTTCTATTGGGGAAATAGATTATCATATAGTTTCAAATAGGGCCCACCAAAGCCCTATTGGCAATTTCATGAGGCTCTGTGCCTTGCCTCTGGTGTCCAGATGTCTTGGGAATACCCCTGGTGAGGCTTTGTTTACTGTGGCAGTTAGTGAAATCTGCCTGAGACTTAACTCGGCCAGGTAATAGTGCCCAGTTGTTTAGTCAAGCAAGCACTGGGCTAACTGTAATACAAGGACATTTCGTGGACTTTAATCATCAGTGAGTTGATTTCATAGGTGGCTGATTACATCTACAATCAACCAAGGAGATTGCTGTCAGCAATGAGTGGTGTCTTATCCAATCAGTTGAAGGCCTTAAAAAGGAGGTGATTTCAGCATTCAGAGAGAGAACATTTCCAGCTCTACTTTGGACAGCCAATGTCTCCTGGGAACTCACCAAGGACCTTCACTGGAGCCACTGGTTTGCAGCCTGCCCTGCGGAATTTGTGCATCTTTAAAGTCACGTGAGAGAATTTTATAAAATCGCATACTATTTACAGATATCTCCTATCAGTTCTGTTTCCCTACAGAACCCTGACTAATAGAGGCATTAGTTATAATTAGGCAAAGTTTCCTTTTCACAAGAATAAGGTTCATAAGTACAAGCATTAAGATAAAGGGCTTGGCTTATTGGCCTGTTTACTTTTATTAGGCATGGCTTATATATTCCAGAGTTTTGCCCATCTTATTTGAGAAAGTAGCAGGACTTCCTCAGGATTGAAGTTTAGTACTTTGTTAGTTAATGTGTGGGCCTCTATCTATCAAGAAAACATACCTATGACAGCACGAATACATTCGTATTCTAAAGAGGTATGCTTTAGGTTCATTTTCTCCCCATATAATACCCCACTATCAACGCTCTGTACCAGTGCTGTACCTTTGTTATAGATCCTGAAAGAACATTCTTAACCACGCACCTCAGCCACCCCTGAGTTCCCTGAATTATACAGTCACCCATTTTAGCCTCTAGCTTTTCTTCTAGGATCAGTACACCCCAAAACTTCCCCTTTCAACCATATTACACTCACACTTAAGCACTGTTAATTATACTCATATCGCTACACCACCATTACCTCCATCAATTTCCAAACCATTACAATCAACCTAATTATAAATTCTGTACAATTTAAACATTAGCTCACCAGTCTACTCCCCTTCTCTCTCCTAGTAACCTATCTTCCAGACTCTACCTCCATGTGTCTATTCCCTATCCTTGATTCATGTCTGTGAGATCATGCAATATTTGTCCTTTTGTGTCTGACTTATTTCACTCAACATAAGGTCCTCAAGGTTCATCCATGTTGTATGTGTCAGTACTTCATTCCGTCTTACAGCTGAATAATATTCCATCATATGTATGTACCATATTTTGTTTATCCATTCATCTGTTGATGGACACCTGGGTTGCTTCTACCTTCTGGCAATTGTGAACAATGCTACTATGAACATTGGTATGTATATCCCTGTTCATGTCCCTGCTTTCAATTCTTCTGGGTATATACCTAGTGGTGGGATTGCCAGATCATAGGGCAATTTTATCTGTAGCTTCCTGAGGAACTGCCAGATTGTCCTCTACAGTGGCTGCAGCATTCTACATTCCCACCATCAGTGAATGAGTGTTCTTATTTCTCTACATCCTCTCCAATACTTGTAGTTTTCTGTTTTTTTAATAGTGGCCGTTCTGGTAGGTATGAAGTGATTTCTTTGTACCTAAGTCAGCCACCCATGTCTGCCAATCACTTACCCCGTGGCCTACCTCTCTGCAGGTACCCAGATGAGGAAAGGAAGGGAAAAAACAAACACAGGCTATGCTCTTCCTCTCTGGCAGCCTGTGCCCACCAATCAGCCAATCAATCATCCCACAGCTAACTCTCCACAGATTCCTAGATGAAAAAAGGGAGAAAGAAAGGGGGAGGGGGGAAAGCGGGCCTCTCTCTCAGGCCTCTGCCATCCAAGTAGGTTCCCTCTCGCCGGCCTGATTGCCCCGTGGCTCTCCTCTCCCCCAGTGCCCGGTTGGACCTCCCATCCCAACCACCCTCTCTGGTTGCCCCCATAGTCCCGTGGCTTCCCCTATGCCTAGCAAGCCTGCCTGCCTTCCCACAGCCTCTGGAAGAGGAGTGCAGCCTGCTTTTCCCTGCTCCACCCTCTTGGTTCTCTCTCCTCCTTGTAACTTCATTCAAATAAACCACCTGTAAAACAAACCATTTATGAGATATTTGTTGACATTTTCAGCATTGGCTGGTATAGGATGATATTAAAGAATAATTGTTATATTTTTTCAGGTATCATAAGGTTTTAAGTGTACTTATCTTTTAGATAGTCATCCTAATGTATTTATATATGAAATTATACAGCATGTTGAATTTATTTTAAGATAATCCAGCCAGGTGTAGGAGGGATATATAGAAAAAAAATGACTTTGTGTTGATAATTGTAGATGCTGGGAAAATAAGTGATTGGTATATGGCCATTCTTTATACTGTCCTGTGTACTTTTGTATATTTCTGAATATTTCCATAATAAAAATAGTAATAAATTTATGAATATCAGATAAATAAATATAGAAAACATTAGATACTTAAATTACTATATGTGATGATTAGGCTTGTGTGTCAGCTTGGCCAGGTAATGGAGCCCGGTTGTTTGGTCAGGAAAGCACTGGCCTAACTGTTACTGGGAGGACATTTCATGGACTTAAATGCATTAGTAAGTTGATTACATCTACAATCAACTGAGGAGATTGCCTTCAACAATGAGAGATGTCTCAACAAATCAGTTGATGGCTTTGAAAGGAGATGTAATGATTTCATCAGTCAGAAGAGAGACCCATCTCTTCTTCAGCCAGCCAGCTTCTTGTAGAAAATTTATTGAAATCCTTCATCAAAGTTCCCAGATTGCAGCCTGCCCTATGGAATTTGGACTCATGCAGCCTGACCATCGTGTGAGACAATTTTATGAAATCTCATAATATTTACAGATATTTCCTGTAAGTTCTGTTTCTCTAGAGAACTCTAATACAGCTTGGTACTGGAGTGGTTCTTGAGAAACAGAATCTTCAAAATGGGATTTCTGAATTAGTTCTGCGGTTTTTGCGATTGGCTTTCTATTCTGATTCAATTCAGGCACTAATGACTCTTTCCAATAATCAAAATGCCACCAATAGTACATGGCATGAGTTGGTAAATGAGATACACAAAATGTCACCACTGTATATGGCTACTCACATGCTTATAAGAGGCAAGGCTCTGGGTGAGAGTGTTTTTGCCACCTTAACAGAGTTTTGTGGACTTAAAAGGTATGATGTTGGTTGGTTGTTCCTACCTACACTGGATACAGTTATAAAAGAAAGAGATGAACTGAAGCCTTCAAATTTGCAGCGTAAGCACCACATGAAGTATGTGAGAGCTTCTGTGTCTATCCTGAAAGAAAATCTTGTCACATCTAGCCACAGACTTGAGGTCTCTGAAAACCAGACCCAGATTTCGTTGTGCAAGTAGCAGAGTTATAACCAAGGCTAAAATCTCAACCTTGCCGTGAATCTGCTATTTAAGTGTGGGTATTTATTGGAAAGGAATGGGATCCTAAAAATTGGAATGGGGACATATTGGTTGATAATGATGGCAGTGGGGACATTCAAACCCTAAATTCTGCTGCATCTTTGCCAGATAACCCTGTAATGGTCTGCCTTGAGGAAACCACTTCCCAACCTCCAGTCTGCCCCAAGGAGTGTGCCATCCAACCTCCACATGAAGAGATTAATTCTCTTTCACAAGATGAAACTGCAAAGGAATGCCCTGAGGTAATTGGCTTGCAAGAAACTTCTAATCCTTCTCATTACCCACCCCACCACTGCTCTTTTCATCCAGACCTATAACTAGACTTAAGTCCCAACAAGCCCCAAAAGGTGAGGTACAAATCTGACTCATGAGGAAGTATATACATTTAAAGACCTTCATAAATTTTCCAATGTATATCCACAGAAATCAGGGGATGATGTGTGGGAATAGATATTAAGGATGTAGGATTATGGTGGAAGGAATATAAAGTAGAATCAGGCTGAATTTATTGATATGGGTCCAATAAGCAGAGATTCTGGATTCAGTGTCATAGCTCGAGGGGTTAGAAAGGGCTCTAACAGTTTGTTTGGGTGGCTGGCTGAAACATGGACCAAAAGATGGCCATTATCTGAGACTGAAATTCCAGAACTGCCCTGGTATAATATAGCTGAGGGGATCCAAAGGCTTAGCAAGATTGGAATGTTAGAATGGATTTACCAAGTAAGACCTGCTCACCCACCCCAGGAATGTCCAGAGGACACTCCTTTCACCAGGACTATGAGGAATAAATTTATGAGACTAACTCCATCTTTCCTGAAGAGCTCAGTGGTTGCTCTTCTCTGTAGGTCAGATATTATCTTGGGAACTGCTCTCACTGAACTGGGATCCTTAAACACTATGGGATGATTGGATCCTGGGTTGGCAAAAGCCAAGTGACAGCACTTAATCACAAAAGACAAAGCAGTAGTGGCTACCACAATAAACAGCAGAGTCAAAGAAGTAATCAAAATATTCTGTCACAGATATCTATGGCACTGGCTAATATGTCATGAGGTACCTAGAAGTAAAATGGATGGGCAGTCTGCAAAATTCCTACTTAATCTATATAAGAAGAGTTCTAGGTCAAGTGAACAAAAGTCTAACTTAAATGACGAAAACAGAGAGTCATGTCCCCTTAATCAATTCCCAGACTCAGGACAGTTTAGAGAATCAGAGCCCCTTGAATGAGGGGAAGGCTGGGTCCCCTTGGGGAAAGACACTGTTACACTGCCAAAAACGTATGCTGTTAATCTTCCTTCCAGCCTTCCCCAAAGAGACCTTTTACCAGGGTAACTATGTATTGGAGAAAAGGAAATGATCAGACTTTTCAGGAATTATTAGACACTGGCTTAGAAGTGACATTAATTCCAGGAGACGCAAATTGTCACTGTGGTCCACCAGTCAGAGTAGGGGCTTATGGAGGTCAGGTGATTGATGGAGTTTTAGCTCAGGTCCATCTCACACTGGGTCCAGTGGGAATCTGGACCCATTCTCTGGTTATTTCCCCAGTTCTGGAATGCATAATTGGAATAAACACTCAGTAACTGGCAGAATTCCCACATTGAATCCCTGACTTGTAGAATGAGGGCTATTATGGTAGGAAATGCCAAGTGGAAGCCACTAGAACTGTCCCTACTTAGCAAAATAGTAAATCAAAAGCAATACCAGATTCCTGAAGGGATTGTGGAGATTAGTACCACCATCAAGGACTTGAAGGATGCATGCGTGGTGATTCCCACCACATCTCCATTCAACTCTCTTATTTGGCCTGTGCAGAAAACAGAACTTGGAGGGTGACAGTGGATTATCATAAACTTAACTAAGTGATCTCTCCAGTTACAGCTGCTGTTCCAGATATAATATCATTGCTTGAGCAAATCAACACATCCCTTGGCACCTTGGTACATGGTATGCAGCTATTGATCTGGCAAATGCTTTTTTTCTCAATTGCCATAAAGGACCACCACAAACAGTTTGCGTTCAGCTAGCAATGCCAGCAGTGTACCTTCACTGTCCTATCTCAGTGGTATATCAACTCTCCAGCCCTATGTCATAATATTGTCCATGGGACACTGATCATCTCCTCCTCCCATAAAGCATCACACTGGTCCATTATATAGATGATACCATCTTGGTGAGCAATAAACAGTAACTACTCTAGACTTACTGGTAAGGCATTTGCTTGAGAAAGGATGGGAGATAAATCCAACAAAAACATAGGGAACTTGCACCTCAGTGAAATTTCTTGGTGTCCAGTGGTTAAGCTGTTGCATCTGGCCCCTCCTACTACCAACAAAGAGGCACAACACCTAGTTGGCCTCTTTGAATTTTGGAGACAACATATCCCTCATTTGGGTGTGCTACTCGAGACCATGTACTATCTCACCAGAAAATCTGCTAGTTTTGAGTGGAGACTGGAACAAGAGGAGGCTTTACAACAGGTCCAGGCAGCTGTGCAAGGTTCTCTGCCACTTCGGCCATCTGATCCAGCAGATCCATTGGTGCCGGAAGTGTCAATGGCAAACAGAGATGCCATCTGAAGCCTTTGGCAGGCCCTGATAGGAGACCACAGTGCAGACCCTTAAGATTCTGGAGCAAAGACTTGCCATCCTCTACAGATAGCTGACTCTCCCCTGACTATCAGGGGAAAATAGGACTGCAACTACACAGTGGAGGTAAAGAATAGT
>PVKH010016841.1:0-15601 GCA_004027955.1 Chaetophractus vellerosus
CTTGAGAAGGGCAAGCCGCCATGGGCAGGCAGAGCTGCCATGGGCAGGGCAAAAAGCTGCCACGGACAGGGCAAAAGCCGCCATGGGCAGGGCAGGTTGCCCGCGAATGGAGCGCAGCCAGCCACCCACGAACTGAAGCAAGAGCCGGCCGTGAATAGAAGCAGAAGCCGCCCACAAGTGGGGAAAGCCGCACCTGCACAGTGACCGGTCTCAGCGCGTCCCCGCAGCGGGGGGAGGGGAGATATGTAATAAAATAAATAAATCTTTAAAAAAAAATACTTTAGGGGATGCAAAGATGAATAGGAGAAAATCCCTGTCCTCTAAGGATGCATAGTCGGTTGAGGGAAATAAACACATAAATGATAATTTAAGACAGATTGTAATAAGTATAAGGGGGTCTCAAAGAAAACTTCCTAATATATTTCAGGTATGATTCAAAATTTTCTTGCCTTCATTCATTTAAGCAAAGCCACTTGATAACTGAATAATATATACAGAAGTACTTTGACAACTGATGAGCACTATAAATATTTGTTCATAATGTATTGGAAAATAAGAGAAGCTGTAGGATTGAGACCAATTAGGGTTTATTGCAAATGTCTAGGCAACATGTTTAACAGTATCTATGAAGGAAAATTTTCAACAAAGAACCATGAAATGGTTATTTTCACAGTGTAAATTGGATGATATTGAAGCAGGGCTTTTGATGGTTTAATTGAATGTTTGATGAAGCGCTTAAGTGTACAGTCTGAAATTCATGGATCTAGAGTAAATACTTGCTGACCTTGCACAGGAAAAGGTAAAAAGTAACCATCTCAATGTAGTGTTTGGGTATCTGAATTCAACAGATTAATTGCATAGTAGCAGCCTAGAGAAATGAGGTTTCAGGTTCAATCTCTTTATATGTCCTTTATCTTTGATTGGTTCCATTCGTAAAGACTGATTCCCAAACATAGGCACCTGTCTTTAATGTGGGTAGCAATGGTAATAAGAAAACAAGAAAGGATCAGTATATATCCATCTGTACTTCGAGAAAAATAGCTTTAAGTCCATGAACCAGTTATGTTATGACAATTTCCAGAGGGCAGCCCAATGACTGGTTCTCTCAGTAGAAAAGCCACATTTTCATTTCACACTGGGACACAAGACACAGGTTATGAGTATAGATTTTTTTCAGGCTTGTCACTTGTCAAAGTACATCCATATATGTTGTCCTTCAGTTAACATGGACCACGGAGCTAGGTGGGCTGAAATAGATGAAGGCAAGAAAAAAAAATTCAGACGTCAAATATAGTAGGAATTTCTGACACTGCCATATGTCACAACCCATCTTAGAGAATCATTAAGTTTTTATTTCCCTCAGCAGGCCATGAGTCCTCAGAGTGCAGGAATTTCCTCCTGTTCACATTTACATCCATTGTAATACCTCGTATAGTGCTTTTCAGAGTGTTGGTTCTCAATAAATGCTTGTTGGTCTGGACAGAATTAAATATGAATTATTTAGTCATCCATGATGTTTGGCATAGATGCCCAGAGACTGGTTCTATGTTAGGAAAGTGTGACCAGCATGTTCTAAGCACTTTTTTATGTGTTGCACATTTAATAGTCACCTGATTCTATGAGATTGTTATCATTATTCCCTTTTTACCGAAATAAAAACTTACAAACAGATTAACAGCTCTCCTAAGGTTACACAGTGAACAAATAGCTTAGCCAGGATGCATACCTATTACGTATAAAGTCAGGATTGTGCTCTCAACCACTCTGCTGCTGCTAAAGTTGACTTTAACAGCATGGCTTATGGGGCTGTCACACACACCCACAAAAAACGCTGTTTTCCAGAAGATGGAGGCTTTTATATGTTATCTAATTGCCAACACCAAATGACTCTAGGAGGTCAGCAGGGAAAATATCATTGATGTATTACAGGTGAAGAAACTAGAGCTTAGTGTGGTTGTGATTTCCCCAGAGCCACAGAACTCATAAATGGTAGGGTTTGCGTTAGAATCATCTGCTTATGATTCTAGTTTGACTCAGTTTCCTCATTTGTAATCTGGGAATAATAATAACTACATTGTAGTGTTGTGTAAGCAAAGTGAAAAATTAGTTGTCACAAAGTATACATCCAATAATTTTTTTCCCAACTACTATCATTCTATGCTACCTTTATATTACATGATCGTACTATTGATAGCATCTCTTCATACAACAGCAAAGTTCTTCCAAAATTGTGTTTAGAATTCTGAAATATTTCAATGGCATAAAACTCAATTTTTTCCTGATCATGCTATTTTTTTCTTCCTCTATATGATCAAATTTGACTATTAGTGATTCCATTTGATCATTGCTTACATTGGGAATATAAATCCAAGTTATTAAAATAAAGCTTCAGATTCACTATTCATGTCTTGCTTTTATTACGTTATCCTACAGAGTTTATTTTCCCATAGAGTTTGACTGAGATTAACTATAGTATCATTTTTGAGTCTTTGGCAAACTCCAGGGCCAAAATCTTCAGATTTTGGTTGACTTAATGTGTTTGTGGAACAACTTGAGATAGTCAATCATGTTAAAAGCACCAGAGGTGCATGTGAATCTTGTCCTAAAATGGAGACCCATATTGTACTCTTCAAGAGTCAATTATAAGAGGTGATGGTGTCACATCAACTACTGTGATTTTTAATTGCTTAAATTTTCCTTGGCTTAATCCCTCTGAGTTTGTTTTGTCACTTTCAGATTGGGGATGCATGCATGCCTGCATTCATTCACTCATTTATTAAACAAATAGTTATTTAGTGTTTACTATGACCCAGAAGTGAGGCAACCTTTGTATAATAACAGCAACAATAATAACAAAAAAACATCAGCAGCAACAATAATGAAAAAACCTTACACAGTTATTGATGGAATGAAATTATATGAGGTATGTAAAGCATAGATGCACCATAAATGCTTGATCAGTTTCTCATTATTTTATGAGTATATTTCAATTTGATATACAAGAGATTTCACTTAGAACCATGAGTTTAGGTTAATTCTTGCTTTAGTTTTAATTTCTGTAGATGTGAATGATAATTACGTATTCATATGTTCTTGAAATATAACTTACCAGTTCCAAGAAGATGGCACTGGAGTAGGCAGGCAGGAGTCAGCTTTCTCACAAAAACAACAGAAAAAGGGCCAAAAGCTGTTCGAGGTACCTGCTTTGAGGGGGTCAGGAGACCGGGAAAGTGCGGCGCAAACCCCAAGAGGATGAGGGAAAGAGAGACATAGAAACCAAAACAACAACTGTGAGTTACTAAACCCCTGGATGGCCAGAAAGGGCACCCATCTCCCACCCTCAAGGCATGCAGCCTGGATAAAACCCATGGCCCACTGCAGCTGACTGAAAGGAGAACAAATGTCTTCCTCCCTGGGTAATGGGAGGGTGCAGTGGAGGAAGGAGAGTGGTTCCTCTTTAGTGAATTTAGCCAGGGGAGCCCGCTTTGAATTTCAGCTTTGGCCAGAACAGAAACTCCAGCAAGCAGAGGGTGAAAGAAACACGTCCCTGGAAAAGTTCACTGATGAGCATCATCTCCTGGCTGGATGGAAAACTGCAAGGAGAAAAACTACTTTCAGGTCTCTCTTAACTCCTGGGAGAAAATCTTTACCCCGTTAGTGAGGCCCTGGCCCCAAGTTTGATAACTTAAGCTGGGCAATTTTAAAGACTCAGAATAAGTTGAACCAAATATCAAAGAAGAGCCATGAAAAGACTAATAATGCCTTTATAGTAATAACATTGAACGTTAATGGCTTGACTCCCAAATCAAAAGACAATGACTGACAGAATGGGTAAAACCTAACTGGACACCTGGAGGAACTAGAAAAAGAACATCAAACTAATCCCAAACAAAGTTGAAGGAAAGAAATAAAGATCAGAGCAAAAATAAATGAAATTAAGAATAAAAAAAGAAAAACAATAAAAGAATCACCCAAACCAAAAGTTAGTTCTTTGAGAAGGTCAACAAAATTGACAAACCCTGCACTAGGCTGACAAAGAAAAAAGACATAAAATGCAAATAAATAAAATCAGAAATGAAAGGGGGTATTACCACTGACTCCCACAGAAATAAGGTAGATCATAAGAGGATACTATGAACAAATAAGATCAGAAATTAAAGAGGGTATTACTACTGACCCCCCACAGAAATAAGGTAGATCATAAGAGGATACTATGAACAACTATATGCCAAAATACTAGACAATATAGATGAGAGGGACAAATTCTTAGAAACACACGAACAACGAAGACTGACCTTACAAGAAATAGAAGACCTCAAGAAACCAATCACAAGTAATGAGATTGAAACTGTCATGAAAAACCTCCCCCAAATGAAAAGACCAGAAACAGATGGCTTCACAGGTGAATTCTACCAAGCATTCAAAGATGATCTAATGCCAATCTTGCTCAACTCTTTAAAATTGAACAGGAGGGAATGCTACAGAACTCATTCTATGAAGCTGACATCCCCCTAATACCAAAACCAGATAAAGATACTATGAAAAAAGAAAATTACAGACCAATATCTCTAATGAATATAAATGCAAAAATCCTCAAAATACATGCAATAATGAATCCAAAAGCACATTTAGAGAATTATATACCACAATCAAGTGGCTTTTATACCAGATATGCAAGGGTTTTTCAACAGAAGAAAACCAATTAGTGTAATAAACCATATTAGTAAATTGAAGAAGAAAAATCACATGATCCCCTCCATTTACTCAGAAAAGGCATTTGACAAAAGACAGCACCCTTGGTAAAAAAACAAAACAAAACACTCAAAACAGTAGGAAAAGAAGGAAACATTCTCAATATGATAAAGTGCATATATGAAAAACCTACAGCTAGCCTTGTATTCAACTGTGAAAGACTGAAGGCTTTCCCACTGGGACCAGGATGCCCACTGTAGCAGTTTGATATTGGCTATGAAATCCAGAAATAGATATTGGATTATGTTTGTAAACTGGTCTGTTCCTCTGGGTGTGATTAAATTATGATTATGGCTTTGAATGGTCCATGTCAGTAGGACGTTCAGTCCCCACCCCCTTGATGGGTAGGGACTCACAGAGAAACCACACCACAGAGAAGGGAGGTTGGAGTTTTTGAGCTGGAGCCTGGGTAGTAAACACATGGCAGAGAGCAGAGCAGCTGAGCCCAGGGAGAAATGAGCCCTGGGAAGAGAGGAACCCAGGTAGCCTGAACCCTTGCAGATGTTGGCAGCCATATTGCTCCAACACATGGCAATAGACTTTGGTGAGGGAAGGAACTTACGCTTTATGGCCCAGTAACTGTAAGCTTCTATCCCAAATAAATATCCTTTATAAAAGCCAGCAGATTTCTGGTATCTTGCATCAGCACCCCTTTGACTGACTAATATACCCACTGTCATGACTGATTGATATTCGATATTGTGCTGAAAGTTCTAGCTAAAGCAATTAGTCAGGAAAAAGAAATAAAAGGCACCCAAATAAGAAAGAAGTAAAACTTTCACTATTCACTGATGATGTGATCCTATATCTAGAAAATCATGAAAAGTCCACAACAAAGCTATTACGACTAATAGAAGAGCTCAGCAGTGGCAGGATACAAGATTAATATGCAAAAATCAGTAGCATTTCCATTCACTACTGATGAGCAGTCCAAAGAGGAAATCAGAAAAAAATTTTCATTTAAAATAGCAACTAAAAGAATCAAATATGTAGGAATAAACTTAACCAAGGACATAAAAGACCTATATTCAAAAAACTACAAAACATTCCTAAAAGAAACTGAAGAAGACTTAAATAAATGGAAGGACATTCTATGTTCATAGACTGGAAGACTAAATATCGTTAAGATGTCAATTCTACCCAAAATGATTTACAGATTCAATGAATTCTCAATAAAAATCCCAACAGCCTGTTTTGAAGAAATAGAGATGCCAATTAGCAAATTTATTTGGAAAGGTAAGGGGCCCAAATATCTAAAAATATCTTAGAAAATAAGAATGAAGTTGGAGGACTCTAACTTCCTGACTTTAAAGCATATTTATTAGGTACAGTAGTAAAAACAACATGGCACTGACATAAAGACAGACTGACCAATGGAACTGAATCAAGAACTCAGAAATATACCGTCACATCTTTGGTCAAGTTATTTTTGACAAGGTTTTCAAGTCTTGGGCCAGAACAGGTGTATTAGTCAGCCACAGGGGTGCCTTTGGAAATATACCAATAATTGGTCGGTCTTTATAAAGGGTATTTATTTGGGGTAGAAGCTTACAGTTACCTGGCCACAAAGCATGTTTCTTCCCTCACCAAAGTCCACGTGTTGGAGCAAGACAGTTGCTGATGTCTCCAGAATTTAGGCTTCCGGGTTCCTCTGTTCCAGGGGCTGTGTTTCTCTCCGGGCTTAGCTTCTGTTTCCTCCACAAGTTCAGCTGTAGACCATGAGGCTCTCTATGATTTTGCGTCTCTCCTTCTCTCCACAAGGCCAGCTGTAGACTATCAGGTGAACGGCTCACTTGTATTCTCCTGGAGCTCACCTCTCCAATATCAGAACTGCTTCTCAAATCTGCTTCTCAAATCTCTGTCTTTTGTCTAGCCTTTTATACTTGAGACCACACCCACCGAGGGGTGGGGCTCAACATCCCACTGGCGTGGCAGTTAACGCCCCAATCCCAGTCACGCCCAGATTAGGAGATCAGTCTACAAGCATGATTCAATTTATATTTTTGGAATTCATAATTACATAAAACTGTCAAACCATTACAACAGGCTATTAAAAAAATGATGCTGGAACAACTGGATATCCCTATCCGAAAGGAAAAAAGAGGACTCCTATCTCACACCTACACAAAAATGAATTCAAAATGTATCAAGAACTGAAATATAAATGTTATTACCATAAAATTCCTAAAAGAAAATGTAGGGAATCATCTTCAAAATCTTATTGTAGGTGGTAATTTCTTAAACCTTCCACCTAAAGCCTGAGCAACAAAAGAAAAAGTAGATAAATGGGACCTCCTCAAAATTAAACACTTTTTGTCTTCAAAAGACTTTGATAAGAAAGTAAAAAGGCAGCCTACTCAGTGGGAAAAAATATTTGTAAATCACATATATGATAAGGTTTTGATATCCATGGCCTATAAAGAAATCATACAACTCAATGATAAAAACACAAGCAACCAAATTAAAAATAGGCAAAAGACTTGCATAGACATTTCTCCAAAGAAGAAACAAAAATGTCCAAATATAACATGAAAAAGTGCTCAACATCACTAGATATTAGGGAAATGCAGATCAAAACTAGGAGATACCATTTCACAGCTTATAGAATGGCCATTATTTACAAAACAGAAAACTACAAGTGCTGGAAAAGATGTGGAGAGACAGAAACACTCCTTCACTCTTGGTGGGAATGTAGAATGGTGCAGCCTCTATGTAGGACAGTGTGCCAGTACCTCAAGAAGCTGAATATAGAACTGCCATATGATCCAGGAATCCCATTACTAGGACTACATTCAGAAGAACTGAAAGCAAGAAGGTGAACTAACATTTGCACACCCATGTTCATAGTAGCATTATTCACAGTTGCTAAAATATGGAACCAGACCAAGTGTCCATCAACCCATGAATGGATAAACATAATATAGTATATACACACAATGGAATATAATTCATCTACAAGAAGAAATGAGGAGTGGCTGTAACTCAAGTATTTGAGCACCTGCTTCCCATGTACAAGGTCCTGGATTCGATCCCTGGTATCTCCTGAAAGTAATCAAACCAAAAAAGCCAACTCTCATTGGGGAGCAGCTGTAGCTCAGTGTTTGAGAATCTGCTTCCCATGTACAAGCTTCTGGGTTCAATCTCTGGTACCTCCTAAAAAAAAGAAGACATGAAATGGGGATGCATATGACAACATGGATGAACCTAGAGGATGTTATGTTGAGTAAAATAAGCTAGATACAAAAGGACAAACATTGTATTGTCTCACTAATATGAACTAAATACAATGAGTAAACTCATGGAAGTAAATTCTAGAGTATAGGTTATTGGTAAATAGAAGGTGGGTTGAGAATGGGAGATGATGCATAATGTATATAGCTTTAATAATAAAGCTAATTGTAAAAGTGTGGAAATGAATGGAGTTGCGAATAACACATTATATGGAGTGTAACTAACACTGCTGATTTATAAATGTGATTGTGGCTGAAAGGGGTAATATGTGGAAGTAAATGTCAATTGTAGGAAACTAGAGAATAATCTAGGGTATATATAACATAGTGGTTTTGGAGGGGGAAGAAGATTGTGGTTAATAGTATAAATATAAGAATGCTTTTCTTTTACAAAGTGCTACATACATGGCAAAATTACAACTAATGGACAATAGTTAATAGTAATATTGTAATATTTTACGGCAGTGGCAAGAAGGTACTTTTTCAATCCTAAGGGACAACAATAGCGGGGTATAAGTGGTTATGGGATTTTCCTTTTGGAGTAATGAAAACATTCTAAAATTGACTGAGGTGACAACAGCACAAACCTGTGATGAAAATGAGAGCCGCCGAGTGTACACTTTGAATGGATTATACAAAGCATGGGTATGTATAACAAAGGGAATCCAGTGGTGGATAAAAGGACAAATATAAGGATGTTTTCTCCTGAACAATAACAAATACATAATATTAATATAGGGCATTAATACTTGGGTGGATTGGGGGAAAATACACCAAATATAGGACAGGGGCTATAGTTAGTATTAATAGTTCATGATACCCTTTCATAGTTTGTAACAAATATTTCACAACAATGCAAGTTGTTGGTGGTGGGGAGATGCACGGAAGCCTTGTATGATGATATGCATATTAGTTTTGTAGGCTCACAAACGTTGTTAAACATGTAATGTTTATGTACATTCATGTATGAATGATATACTTCAATAAAATTTTATTTAAAAAATAAATAAAATGCTGAAAGCAAAAAAATATATGCAATTTACTTGTAGGTTTTAAGCTGGTGAAATGACTGTACTGCTGGCTTCCATTCCTGCACTATTTCAGCAAGGACGTATGTTGTGAAATGTACATGCAAAACTGACTAAAGGAATAATAAGAACCAAATTCCTCTGGAAGTTTCTATTTCATTTCTTTAATTTGCTCTTCTTGAATCTTATTTGGTGAACATTCAATTATATTCTTCTTCTCCTTTTATGTACTCCATTTTTAATCCCTGAGAATATTTTTCTATATTTCTGATTCATTATCATTTAGCTAGTATCTTAATTCTTCCAAATCACTGAAATAATTTTACTGCTTTGAAGACTTATATAAATATTCTGTATTTTATTAGCTTTGGGATAATAAGCATAACTAAAAGTACCAGAATAAAGTCACAAATTTCAAGTGTGTTTTTGGGCTGGTATTAGTAGACATTCAATATCATTTGTTATACTAATTTATGTTACCATGTGCTTAACTATGAAAGTTTGGTTAATTTTCCTGATATGTTTTAAAGGTAAAAACAAATAGCAAGATCACTGAGATATTTCATTTATATAATGTAGTAATACTCATCCTTTAGAAAGAAAGACTTAAATCTTTGTGTCTTAATATGGGAAATGCTTACTATATGCTGTTAAGTGGAAGAAGCAGAATACTTTATACAGTATCTTCCAATTTGTTTAAAACTTCTACATATGTGCTTGATTGTGTGTCTGTGCATGCATACCTGTCTATCTGATTATATGTTATTCATGATAATTATGTTCTTTAAAGTTGCCAGGAATACTGAATTAGCTAATAAATACAGGGTTAGTTTCCTGCAGTCTTTAGTCATAAACTTTTCACCTACTAATCAATACATAACCTTGTTTTATGTGTGTTTATAGACACCTTATTTAATATGTATTGTTGATATGTTAAAATTGAATTTACAGCTAAAAGTGCTCAACTCATGCCTTAACAAAGCTCATCTAACACAACATATTTTTTCCATAAGGCATATCACAGCATTCTTGTACTTAGGAACACTAGAAAGCCCTTCAGCACTACGTTTGTGAGGCCATATTAAATAGCAAAATCACCAAGTAAAACAGAAAATTGTGAAAAATATGGCACTATATGTACCACAAAATGGACATTTGTTTATAGTATGAGAGCTGAGACAAGAAGACAGAGCATCACCTTGCTCTACCTCAACTGGGAACATGCATGTTGGGGAACTCAAATTTTTTTCTGCTCTGCCCATGTCCTGGAAGAGCTGCACAAATGCTGGGAATATACCTTTGAAGGCTACAAATAACTTTTATCAAGTAGGGGTGTATTAGCCAACCAAAGGGGTGCTGATACAAAGTACCAGGAATCTATCGGCTTTTATAAAGGGTATTTATTTGAAGTAGAGGCTTACAGTTACCAGGCCCTAAAGAGTCCAACTCAAGGTATCATAAGAGGTACTTGCTGAGCCAAAGGCACTTGCCATGTGTTGTTGCAAGATGGCAGGCAGTGTCTGCGAGGGTTCAGCCTTCCTCCTTCCTCTTAAGGCTCTGTGATCCCAGCTTCTTCCAATCTCAGCTGTAGGCTGGCGTAAGGTGCATCTCTCTCCCTGGGGCTTGTTTCTTTCCTGGCTCAGCTGATCTGTTCTCTCCACAAAGTCAGCTGAGACTATCAGGCTCATCTCTCTTCCTGGGGCCATGTCAACGGAGCACTCTCTCTTCCTGCGTATCTGTTTCTGTGTTTTCTTCTCCATGTATTTACTTTCCTTTCTTTGATTGAACATCCATTTATATATACCATAGCTGTAGGCTAGCTGTAGGCAGGGATTCAAGCTGGGTTGCCCTAATGACAAGGTCAAATAAAAGCCCTAATCTTGATTTAATAAAGTAAAAGTGAAACTTCTAAGTCTAATACAATCTAATATACCCAAAGGAACAAACTAGTTTACAAACACAATCCAATATCTATTTTTGGAATTCATAAACAATACCAAACTGCCACAAGGGGAATTCACAAATATGGAGTCCATGAATAATGAGAATCAACTCTCTATACATAAATATATTTATGTATCAAAAATTTGCAGAAGGACACAGACAATTTCTAATAAGTGTTTGGCTCTAGAGAGGAATGAGTCTGTGGCCTATATCGCTTACTTCTGTTGTTTTAATTTTTATTCTGTGCAGGCATTACTTTTTCAATTAAAGAAAACAAAGGACAAAGAAAGAAGATAATCACATGAAGCTCATAAAAATATAAATCACAATAAAAAACATCATATGTTTCATTGATTGATCCCTTTTATTTAACTTATATGTTTAGAACCAATAGCTCCCATAGCTTCTAGCAAAATTTTGTATCTGCTGAGCTAGTGACTGGTCTAAAACCACTCAGGTTAATCACTGAGCAGGGAAAGGAACCTGGGTTTTGTGTTATTTACTGGTTAAGTGGTCCTTCCATTTTACTTTCTATTCCCCTCTTATTGTATCTATCTTCTTTCTTTCATCTTCAGTTTTAATTTTTATCTAATGTCTGTTAAGGAGACAAAATGTCCAGTTTGATTCCTCAGTAGAGCTTCTTTTGAAGCAAAAGAAGAGAACACAAAGCCAGAAGACACTGCTATAATTGGGCAAATGACAAAGGATTGAGGAGCTTGGAGAGACTGAAAGAAAGGAGAGGTCATGGAGGGTGCTATAAGGTCAACGGGGAAATTTCAGTGATGCGGAATGACATTGGGTATGTAACATGAAAAAAGACTTTATATATGAAAATGGAGAATGGCATTCGGCTATTTAGGGCTTGGAGAACTTCACCAGAAGACAGCAATTGATTCAGGTTAATTAGTAGATGTTGAGAGTTGGGCTTCACAACTGATAATTCTGCAACTGAACACTGCCATGACTGTCAGAACCTAGTATGTTTCTTTTCCAATTTTTCCAACTTTTTATGGGCACACAAGTTCCATTTTAGGCAGAAGTTTAAAAACACATCTATGTTGATTCCTTTTTCAAGATCTCCTGACCTGAACACTATGATCTGAAAATTGTACTCCTCAAGCCTCTGATAATTTTTTTTTGTCAAAAATGAGTATCCAGGGGAGATTGTGGGAATATGGCTGACGGGGTAGATAGATAAAGTTTGGTTCTTACTAAAAAAACTGAGAGGGAGTCTAGGGCTGCCTTGGTGACCTGCTTAGGGGTACAACAGACCAGGACATTGCTTCACAGCTAACAGAAGACTCGGGGACAGAGAGGAAGAAGCCGAAATAGCAAACATGGAAAAAAATTAAAAGAATATCCAGTAATGATTTGCTATCCCTACATTTAAATGTTGAATGATTTTAGTCCTCATGAAAACATTATCATATTGAACAAATATTTTAATTCTCATATGGTTTATTTTCCTGCTGCAAAACTGCACAAACACATGGGTATACACACACACACATGCACATTGCCACTTTATAAAGAGATCACTTGAGATTAAAAGTGCCCTGATTTGGGTTGAAACATGTCAGATGGACATAAAGCAATCTAGGAGCCCCATTCTGCCCACTATATCTTGACTCAGTGGTTCCAGAGATAACAGCACAGTCCTCTCCCCAATCACTGCTAAAATCACAGATAAAGGGGGACAGATGTGGCTCAAATGGTTGGGCATCTGTCTCCCATATGAAGGGACTTGGGTTCAATCCCTGGGACCTCCTGGTAAAAAGAAAAAAAAAAGAAAAAAAATCACAGATAAAGACCTCCAAAGGTATGTTAGTCAATTTTGAAAAATGAATCAATTGCATTTAAAGAAAATATTTCTTATGAATCACATATGTTAATCAAATTTTTGTCTTAAATTATACTTATTATATTATTACTTAAGTTCATACAGAAACACAAACCTAATAAACTCTTTATGGTTATAACCCTTCTATAATAACAAAATAAAGCACATTTTAAAATCAAATGCAAATGAAACTACCAAACCATTAAACACTAATAATTTAGTTTTAATGTGACTGGAGACTGAACATAGAGCATAGCTGAAATAAAAAGCTTACATTGTGTTTGCAGAACACATGGCCCAGGTTTGGTTGAATCCAGTGTAACTGAGTTCCCCTACCACTTTGTGCTGTGACATCACACTGTGTGAAGGCATCATTTTTGTATTAAGACCACCGTTTACTCATTGATCTTCACCCCAAGTTGTTCTACTTGCTGTAAGCTGGCTTGTAAAAACAGACATGACACTGAGGGCAAACATATTACCCAGCAGCAGAAGGCAAGTGACTAAATGTGGTTATTTTAATTTCCTTAGGCTGTTATAGAAATAAAAGCCCAGGGGGCAGCTGTAGCCCAGTGGATAGGGCGCCGGCATACCACATGGGAGGCCCCGGGTACGGTTCCCAGGGACCTCTGCTAGCGGGCAGACCGCCTTGAGAAGGGCAAGCCGCCATGGGCGGGCAGAGACACTGTGGGCTGGGCAAAAAGCCGCCATGGGCAGGGCAAAGCCGCCACGGGCAGGGCAAGTCGCCCACGAACAGAGCAGAGCCGCCCAAGAGCGGGGCAAGCCGCCTGTGCGGTGAGCTGACTCGGTGCATCGCCGCAATGGGGGGAGACCAAGCAAACACAGAAGAATGCAAAAATGAACACAGCAAGAACAAGCAGAAAGGGGGAGATATGTAACAATAAAAAAATAGAAATAAAAGCCCATAATTAGAAAAAAAATCTCAAAATACACTAAGGATTTTGAAAATAGAATTTATGATTCTTCTGTAGCCAAACAAATGTTTTATAGAAAATTATTGCATTTTATTTACCTGTGTATGCATCACCCATTCCTTATAATACCTTGAATTTAAATTCCTTTTATTAATTTCAGAAAGCTGTTAAGGTAATGTAAATATGAACTTTGATTTATTTTCATGACTTCTAAGAAAAGTTTTTAGAACTTATATATCAAATTTTGGCAATTCTTTATTAACTGATTCTCCTAAACTCCATCTCCTTCCACAAATGCATTAATATAAAAAATAGTGCCCATTAAATATTGTTGTGACAAAAGTTATTATTGATTATTTTGAGGTCTTGTTTGGTTATGGGTTTTTGTTGTTGTTGTTGTTTTGCAGCATATCAACAACCTTTATTGCCTCCCAAGAGAAAGGAGCCTTGACCTGCCTCACCCACACCTCTCACCTTCACCCCTCAGCAGCAGCAGCAGGGGCCTCATGGGCCCCGTCATCAACACAGCAAAAAAGCCGGGGCTCAACCTTCAGGCCCAACTGCTACCGCTGCCTGTGCTCTCAGGAAGTAAATAAAGGCTAGCACATTACCTAATGTCTTTTATCTACCATTTCATATGTTTTCATTTTTGTATCAAAATGACACAGGCTAAATATGATTATTTCTCTCCTTCCATATTACTCGGCATATTTTAAATTTGTATAGTGAACAGAAGCTTATTTGAAGTACTGAATTATTACTTAATGTATTAGTTCCAGTTTACGTTTGCTCATATCACCACAGTATATGACTGTCTGGAATATTTGTATAATTTCACCCTTCGAACATCTAATTGGTAAGAAATATACAGACCAGACATTCCTGATCATATTAAAGATAGTATGTACCTTTGATGGTTTTGTACATAACACTGAGAATTATTTTCTACTTTTGCTCTTGTGGTTTTGGTAAATAATAACGATTATTATTTCACATTAAGCAACGTTACAGAGGCACAGCTGTAAACTATGCCATAATATATTTGCATTTATTTCTGTGGCCAGTTAAAATCATTGGCTAAATCAGTGAATGTGAATAAAATAAACATTGTGATTGCAATAAGTAAAGGTTTAACCTCAAACTGTGGTCAGGTCAGTTCATAGGTCACCAGGGAACCTACCCTTACATGGATCAAGCTCATTTGTTACCTCTGTAAAATAAACTGGAATATAATGTGTTTTTTTTTCTGTTTAGAAAAGGAGCATATTTTATATATGGGTACTATTGAAAAATTTTTAAGTATTTAAGCTTGCCAGTTTTTGCACTTACAGAGGCAAAACTTGGACAGTGCTTTCTTTTCCCCTTTAATGAGGAGAAAAACATATAGGATCATTATTAAAATAAGATTCTTGGTTTGTGTATAATAATACAAGTTCCTGATAGGAACCAATATACCAACTTTCCCTACTTTTAATAGCAACTGCCATATTTATACATTGGCTGAAAAAATTCCCTTTTTATTATTTTCTCATCCTGAATTTTGAGGCTCTTAGCACCCTTTTTTCAGTGAGGTGTTTTCACACCCAACAGGAAATAAAAACCCGACAACCAAATGAGAATACACTGTCCTTGCAGTTACATGATTCCATGTATAGTATCTCAGGTCAACTGGGGAGAATTCACTAATAGCCTCACATTTTGAAAATTGAGCATTAGGGTGAATTTAATATGCCTTTTATATTTTATTAACTATATTTTTGTTTTCCTTTTTTGTGTTCAGTTTTTGCCATGATATTTCTCAAGGCTTCCTCCCATCTTCCTAAAAGGTGGCTCTTGCTCTTAATGGGGCAGTTCTGGTGTGTGTGTGCACAC
>PVKH010016842.1:0-15600 GCA_004027955.1 Chaetophractus vellerosus
ATAATTTCAGCACTGTTACTTTTCTTCTGTCAGAGAGGTGTTCATGGCCTTGATTTCCAGATCAGACTCAGCACTGGAAACTGCGGCTGGTGGCACTTTACCGCCATTGGCAATTCTTCCTTTGTCTTTCCCTCCTTCCTAAAGTTTACCCTTTGCTCCCCCTAATAGGGCCGCTGATTCTTTTACCTGACACAGAGAATACAAATAAACATCAAAGTTCATCAATCAAGGGAAAGAGTTTTATTGAGCCGGAGGAGGTCAGGGAGTAAGTCTTTCCCTCGCCGCCCTGCATAACCCGAGCAGCGTTATATTGGTTTTGTGTTAAGGAGGAGTTTTGTGGTTTCTAAGGAAAGATTGACAGGCAGGGATTTTTGCAGGTGGGTTCTTTCCTGCGCCTGATCTATGCTCTAACATTCTGTAACACACTTGATCATACATTGCATGTACAGAAAATGGTACCTAAATCCCGCCCAGAGGAATAGAATTTACTATTATAATGAGCTAAGGTTTAGATAAGGTCACTTAACTATGATACTGAGTTTGCACTAATAGCTGGAAAGTCCCAGTTGGTTGTTGACTAAGTTCTGTAGTCAGCTACTGACCACAGCTACAAGCTGTACTACCTTAACTGGCTCTTTCCTAAGTGGGTCATGAGCAGGAGAGGATAGTATACAGAGGAGCTGTGGGCAGGGGACAGGGTGCCTGTGGGTAGGGTCTGGCACTGTTTCCTATGTAAGACCTATCCTTTCTTAAGGGAGAGCAGGGCAGGAGGCCCTCCACCACTGGCCCATGGGGGCCACGTTCACCCCGGCCTTTGGCCTTGACCGGCTCAGGCCCCTCACCCCGCGGTAGCCAGGTGAGATTTGCGCAACAGAGCGTCGCTGGGAATCCGGGCCCTGGAAGTCCTCGGCCCCGGAGCCGTGGCCAACTCCACTGGACACAGAGCTACCCTAAATCGTGCCCCATGCTTGAGGAGCAAACCCAGCTCCCTACTCAAGGTCAGAGGAATTCCTTTCTTTGTAATGGAATCAAGGAAGATATGCCCCTATTTCCCAGTTTCCTGGGAAGAAATGAGCATAACGTCCAGGGGGCTCCTGTCCCCACATATTTTAAACCCACCGCTAAAACACCTTGAGAATGTGTATGTAATGGGTTGCATCCCCTTAACCACATAAAAAATGTGAATTCTCTTTCCTTCTTTGCAAGATCTTAGTGGATTGCTTATGATGCATCACAGTCTGGTTTGATGGCTGTTCAATAATATAACCATTTCTTTCTCTTTTACCTTTGTGGAGTTTACTGGGTTGAGAGAAAAATTTCTTTTAAATCATATTTCCCCAACAGATATCCACAATCTAAAGGGACAACACAAGGAAGACATGTCTTGGCATATGTAAAATGTTTATAAATTGGGAGAAACCCATATGAGAATGTGAAAATTCTAAGAGGTAGATTACTAGAGTTAGGAGAAATCTCTTGATATATGGAGACTTGAGGGAGAAGGATCCATTGAAGGTATCAATAGGTCTTTAAGACCCTACATAGTTCCCATCCCAATCCCGCATTCTGGGGCTCAGCACTGTCACCTTCGTGCTAATTGACTCTCATTTACCTTAGCCCAATTTCTTAGCTCCAGTTTAGAAAAACAAACTTTTCTTTCCCCAAAGTTCTGTTTTCTCTCTATGAACCAGTCTTTTGTTTTCCTTTTGTTCCCTTCTTTTTAATTTTTATTTAAAAGCATTGATATTTGCATTTCTAGTTTATTCCATATTCCTAATAATAGGGCTGGAATCTTGCCCTTTAATCTTAATCAGCAAGGTAAATGATGGCATATTATTGTGCCAACCAGTTAACCACCAGGATCACCTGCCACTGTGCATTTTTTAGCCACACTTTGCCTACTTATGGAGATTGCCCATCGTCATGACTCAGCTCTTCATTACTGATCTCAGACTCTTGTTGTCCTACTAATAACAGAATAAACACTGGAGATTGTCCTCTCTCAGGAGAAGTATCCACACACCTTGCCACTTAGTTTCAAGTTCAGTCCCTCCTGATCCATCCTGAATAACGGGATCATATTCAGCGGAGTCCCAAGATGGTCTCCAGATGGGTGAGTGTGGCATTAACATATTTATTAGTTTAGAAAACACTTTTCCCAGTATGATTGGGCAAAACAGAGCCATTTGAAACATTCCTTCTAGAATAAATTGGCTTTAATTTTTCTGTTATATTACCTTAGGGCCCACTAGCACCCTTAGGTACTATAAAAGCAAAGTGATGACGGGAACAATAATTCTTCTCAGGTCACTGATATCTCAGAGAGTATTGTGCTTCAATATTTGTGCTTCTACCCTTTAAAGACTCTATAACAATATTCTATTGTGATTTAAGACCTCCTGTCCCCTGTCTGGTACTGTCACAAGAGTAATTCTCCCCAAAGTTATTTGTATTATTTAATTCATCAAGTTTGATTAGCATTAATTTGACATCATGAGAGATTCTGTTGACACATAATATAGAAGAAAATGTTAGGTTTGATTGTTTTCACGTGTAGTTCTTGATGCCATTCCTGATGTCTAAAATACAACTTCCCTTGCTAATATGAAGTAACATTAAGCACAGGGGTCTGTACCAGATTTCTTCCAGATACTCTACTTTTTCAGTTGTTTATATTTCTGTGTATTACTACCATATTTTTCAAGGTAATTATTGGTTTTATGCTTTGTTTTTATACTTCAAGTCCAAATTGGCAGTAGAATCAATGTATATGCTTTCCATTATATACTCTATATTCTACATTACTTTTGAATATTATAACATTTCATAGAAAGATTTTAATCAATATTACATGTGAATAAGTTACTATAAATTGATTAGTTATGGTTTATAAAAATATAACAAATTCTACAATTTAATCGAATTTCACTGGCACTGATTTCCGTGGAATGTTTGAACATATCAGTGTTTTCCTAATTTTGAACTGCAGAAGAATAAATATATCCATGTGTGCAGTTGACTTTTGTTTTATATATATATATACACACACACACACACACACACACACACACACACACACATCTGGCCTGCTAGCATCCATATCCCATTTGTAACAACACTTAATGTTTTGTTTTGTCCCCCACCTCCACCCCACCTACGCATTATCTCTCCCACACTGTGTACCCTATAGAATGGGGGAAGGTAAAGCAGGGTACTCTTCCCTTCCACCATGCAAGGTATTCAAAGGAATGGAACCTCCTTACACCAGATTCTTCCTTGAAATATTACTCTCCAGTTGGATTTCAAGCATTCCATCAGTGGCTCACAGTAGACAGACATTCTTGATCACCCTCAATCCTGTCTGCAGCAAGCCTGGTTTCTAGGGTTTTTTTAAGTTTTATTATTTTGTTGTTGTTAACCTTATAGGTCATCTTACCTTTCCAATTAATTCAATATGTGTTAGTCAATAAAAGATACTCTCAGGTACTTGCAACCCAAGAACCCTAAATGATAAAGGGAGAAAAGAGCAAGTACAATGACTTTTTTATTATAAATATCATTTCTTAGGTATTTTGAGTCTACTTCAGAGGAAACATAATTGGATTTCATAGTTCTGAACTACCTGGCTAAGAGTAGTCTCTTCCTTTCTCTCCTTGCTTCACAGCAAAGGCTCAATGTTGAGCCTAATGCAATAGCTGCCAAGTACCATATATCACAGACCAAGGTACTAATTCATCTTTGAAATCAGTGCCAAACTATTGTGGTAGTGGTTCTGCCTGTATTACCCATCACCCTTCTCTAAGATGTATGAGTGGAATTGAAGAGTTTAGAGAATAGGACTATTTGGGGAAGACTTTTCAGCATGCTGTGACTTGTTCCCATGCTTTGCTCCCCACCCTCTGCCTACCAGTCCCCCTTGCACACAATGGGGGAAAGAAGGGAGATAATTTTTCCTCTACCACCTCAGGCAAAGTGTACAATCTCTAGGAGCTCTTCTAGGAAAGCTTAATATGCATTTCCTGGGGTTTGGGGGATGGAGGAATGGTGTTTAACTGGCTAGCTAGAACTGGGGAGAACACAGAAAGAGGAAGATGCCTTGGGAGTCAGCTGCACCTCAAAGGAAAAAACAAATAAAGCTCTAAAAATATGTGAATTAAGGCACACAAACATATATGTGTATTTATATACACACATATATATAATATGTAATAAATTGAAAATGCCAATAAATCCAGAAATTGGAGATTGGTTAAATAGTAACTATTCTATATACATATCAAGGAACACCGTTCAGATATTTCAAATGATGGCAGATTTATATTTATTAATACAGAAATACTTATAAAATATTAGTAAGTAACATGGGATTGTCAAATATTCTTCTGTTACACTCATCTATGTATACATATACATTGTTCAGGAAAAATAAATTAAATGGCAACAAGTTTTGTCTTGATTTTTTCTTCAGGTAATATACCTCAGATAATGATTCTTTTCAAATTTTTGTTTCTCTGCATTTTCTAATTTTTCTCTATAAATAAATGCTATGTGTAAAATAAATCATGTAGGCATCGGGGTAATACAAATCAAAACTACAATGAGATACCATTTCATACCCATTAGAATGACTGTTATATAAAAAAAAAGAACATAACAAACATTGGAGAGGATGCAGAGAAGTAGTGCTGGTGACAATGTAAAATAGCATAACCACTGTGGAAGACATTTTAGCAGTGAAGTGAAGTATAGAACTACCACATGACCCAGCGATCCCACTACTAGGCATATACCCAAAAGAATTGAAAACAGGGACTTGAATAGATATTTGCACACTTTATTCACAATTGCCAAAAGATGGAAGTTACCCAAGTGTCCATCAGCCAATGGCTGGGTAAATAAAATGTGGTATATACATACAATGGAATATTATTCAGCCATAAAAAGGAATGAAGCCCTGATATATGCAACAACATGGATGAACCTTGACAATATCATGCTGATTGAAATAAGCCAGACACGAAAGTTCATATATTGTATGATCTCACTTACTTGAAACAATTAGAATACATGAACTCACAGAGTCAGACTACAGAATATAGGGTACCAGGGGAAAGAGGGGATAGGGAATGGGAGTTAAGTCTTAAAATGATGGAAATGTTTTGGTAATGGATGGTGGTGATGGTAGCACAACATTGTGAATGTAATTAACAGCACTGAAATATATCTGAATGTATATATGGTAACAATAAAAATTTTCAAAATCCATGAACTACACTACAGAAACAGTGAACCCTAAATTAAACCATGGCTTTTAATTAATAGTACAATTATACAAATGTGCTATCATCAATTATAACAAATGTTCCACACCAATACAAGCTGTTCATGGTTGGTGGTATATAGGTGTCCTGTATTTTATGCATAATTGTTCTATAAATACACAACTTCTCTAATAAGGAAAAAAAAAGTAAATCATGTCTATTTTAAAAAGTTATTGGCATTTTAATGCCAATTTTATTGGTACATATTAATAAAGTATACAATTCATCCAAAGTGTACAATCATATTTTTTATTATCACATAGTTGTGCGTTCATCACTTCAATAATTATCAGGTCATTTTCATTATTTCAGTAATAATGATAATAAACAAAAAACAGACAAAGAAACAAGAAAATTCCTCACCTCTCAATCTCTCTTTGCTTCCCCCACTGTGCATAGCTGCTGTTTCTGGCTATTCTCTCCAAAGTGTATAATCAATGGCTTCTAGTATAATCAAAATGTTGTATATTTATCATCTCAAAAGTTTTAAAACAATTTCATTACTCCAAAAGGAAAGGGTCCACACCCCGTAGCATTCCATCCTCAGACCGACATAACTACTAATCTCCTTTCATCTTTATAAATTGATTTCTATTAACATTTTATATAAATGGAATCATACAATATGTAGTATTCTATGTCTGGTCTCCATTAGTATAATTTTTTTGTCTGATATTAACATTTTTACTATTAATTTACATTTGTTTAGCTTCCAAGAAAAACGGTCTTATACATACATTCTACCCATATTCTTATATTTATATTTCACATAATATATTTAGTTTATAATAGGGCAATCATACAATATTTGTCCTTTTGTGTCTGGCTTACTTCACTCATCATAATGTCCTCCAGGTTCATTCATGTTGTCATATGTTTCACAACTTCATTTCTTCTTACTGCTACATAATATTCCATCATATATATCCTCCACAATTTGTTTATCCTGGGTTGTTTCCAACTTTTGACCTTCGTAAATAATGCTGCTATGAATATAGGTGTGCACATATCTATTCGTGTCACTGCTCTCTGTTCTTCTGAGTATATACCTATCAATGGTATTTCCAGGTCCCATGGCAAATCTATATTCACCTTCCTTAGGAACTGCCAAATAGTCCTCCACAGTGGCTGTACCATTCTACATTCCTATCTCTCTACATCCTCTCCAACATTTACAATTTCCTGACTTTTTAATAGCTGCCAGTCTAATAGGTGTGAACTGATATCTTATTGTAGTTTTGATTTGCATTTTCCTAATCACTAGTGATGTTGAACATTTTTTCAGGTGTTTCTTCACCATTGTATTTCTTCATTGGATAGTTTTCTTTTCAAGTCTTTTGCCCATTTTTTAATCAGATTCCTTGTCTTTTTATTGTTGAGTTGTATAATCTCCTTATATATCATAGATATTAAACCCTTATCAGATATGTGATTGCCAAATATTTTCTCCCATTGAGTTGGCTGCCTTTTCACCGTTTTGACAAAGTCCTTTGAGGTGCAAAAGTGTTCAAATTTGAGGAGGTCCCATTTATCTATTTTTCCTTTTTTTGCTCATGCTTTGGATATAAGGTTTAAGAAACTACTGCCTACCACAAATCTTGAAGATATCTTCCTACATTTTCTTCTAGGAGTTTTATGGTTATTGTTTTTATATTTAAGTCCTTGATCCATTTTGAGTTAATTTTTGTGTAAGGTGTCAGATAGGGATCTTCTTTCTTTCTCTTGGACATGGCTATCCAGATCTCCCAGAACCATTTGTTGAATAGACTGTTATGGCCCAACTAGGTGGCTTAACAACCTTGTCAAAAATCGCTTGAGTGTAGATGTGAGGGTCAATTTCTGAGTTCTCGATTCAGTTCTGTTGGTCAATCTGTCTGACCTTATGCCAGTACCATGCTGTGCTTTACCACTGCAGCTAAGTAATATGCTTTAAAGTCAGGAAGTGAGAGTCCTCCAAATTCATTCTTTTTTAAGACATTTTTTGCTATTTGGGGCCCCTTAGCCTTCCAAATAAATTTAATTATTGGCTTTTCAATTTCTGCTACAAAAGGCTGTTGGGATTTTTATTGGGATTGCATTGAATCTGTAAATCAGTTTGGGTAGAATTGACATCTTAACTACAGTCAGTATTCCAGTCCATGAATACGGAGTGTCTTCCATTTATTTAAGTCTTCTTCAGTTTCTTTTAGTAATGTTTTGTAGTTTTCTGAATACAGGTCCTTTATGTTCTTGATTAAGTTTATTCCTAAATATTTGATTGTTTTAGTCACTATTATAAATAGAAATTTTTTTTCTGATTTCCTCTGCAGATTACACATCAGTAGTGTATAGAAATACTATTGATTTTCACATATTAACCTTGTATCCCACCACTTTTTTTAACTCATGTATTAATTCTAGTAGCTTTGTTGTGGATTTTTCAAGATTTTCTAGATATAGGATCATGTCATCAGCAAATAGTGAAAGTTTTATTTCTTCCTTTCTTATTTGGGTGCCTTTTATTTCTTTGCCTAGCCTGATTGCTTAGCTAGAACTTCTAGCACAATATTTAATAATAATGGTGGCAGTGGACATCCTTATTTTTTTCCTGATCTCAGCAGGAAAGCTTTCAGTCTTTCACCATTGAGTACAATGCTAGCTGAGGTTTATTCATATATGCACTTTACATTTTTTAGAAAGTGTCCTTCCATTCTTATCTTTTGGAGTATTTCTATCAAGAAAGGATGCTGTCAAATGTTTTTTCTACATCAATCGAGAGAATCATGTGATTTTTCTTCTCAATTTATCAATGTGGTTTATTACACTAATTGATTTTTTTGTGCTGAACCACCCTTGCATACCTGCGATAAAATCCACTTGATCGTGGTATATAATTCTTTTAATGTGCATTTGTATTCTGTTTGCAAGTATTTTGTTGAAGATTTTTGCATCTATATTCACTAGAGATATTGGTCTGTAATTTTCTTTTTTCTTACTATCTTTATCTGATTTTGGTATTAGGGTGATGTTGGCTTCATAGAATGAGTTTGGTAGCATTCTTTCCTGTTCAATTTTTTGGAAGAGCTTTAGCAAGATTGATATTAGTTCACTTTTGAATGATTTGTAGAATTCACCTGTGAAGCCATCTTGTCCCAGGCTTTTCATCTTTGGGAGATTTTTGATGGCTGTTTCAATCTCTTCACTTGTAATTGGTTTGTTGAGGTCTTCTATTTTTTCTTAAGTCAGTGTAGGTGGTTCATGTATTTCTAGGAATTTGTCCATCTCACCCACATTTTCTATTTTTTTGTGTGTGTGGTTTTTTTTTTGGCATACAGTTGTTCATTCTAACCTCTTATGATCTCTTTTATTTCTAAGTGGTAATGTCCCCCCTTTCATTTCTGATTTTATTTATTTGTGTCTTCTCTCTTTTTTTCTTTGTCATTCTAGCTCAGGGTTTGTCAATTTTGTTCATCTTCTCAAAGAACAACTTTTGGTTTTGTTGATTCTCTCTATTGTTTTTTGTTCTCAATTTCATTTATTTCTTCTCTGATCTTTACTATTTATTTCCTTCTGCTTGATTTAGGACTACCTTGTTGTTCTTTTTTTAATTCTTACATGTGTGCAGTTAGATCATCAATTTTAGCTCTTTCTTCTTTTTTAATGTAAACATTTCCCTCTCAGCACTGCCTTTACGGTGTTCCACAGGTTTTGATATGTTGTGTTCTCATTTTCATTTGTCTCAAGATTTTTGCTGAATTCTCTTGCAATTTCTTCTTTGACTCACTGATTTTTTAAAAGTGTGCTGTTTAATCACCATATATTTATGAATTTTCCCTTTTTCTCTCCATTATTGAGTTCCATCTTCATTCCATTGTGATCATAGAAAGTGTTTTGTATAAATTCAATCTTTTTAAATTTATTCAGACATGTCTGGTGACTCAACATATGGTCTATCTTGGAGAAGGATCCATGAGCACTTGAAAAGAATGTATATCCTGCTGTTTTGGGGGCAATGCTCTATAGATATCTGTTAAGTTTAGTTCATTTATCATATTATTCAAATTCTCTATTTATTTCTCCTCTGTCCAGATGTTCTATCCAATACTGAGAGTGGTGTATTGAAGTCTCTAATTATTATTGTAGAGACATCTATTTCTCCCTTCAGATTTTTCCATTGTGTGCATCATGTATCTTGGGGCACTGAGGTTAGATGCATAAATATTTTAAATAGTTATTTCTTGTTGAAGTGTCCTTTTTATTAATATATAATGACCTTCTTCACCTCTTATAACAGTTTTGCATTTAAAATCTATTTTGTCTGATATTAGTATCACTATTCCAGCATTTTTTTGGGGGGTTACTATTTGCTTGGAATATCTTTTTCCAACCTTTCATTTTTAACTTGGCTGTGTCCTTATGTCTGAGGTGAGTATCTTGTCGACAACGTATAGATGGGTTATATTTTTAAATTCATTCTATTAGTCTGTGTCTTTTGATTGGGGAGTTCAAGCCATTAACATTCAATATTATACTTGTAAAGGCATTATTTACTTCATCCATTTTGACCTTTGGCTTCCTGTTGTCATATCATTCTATAGTCTTATCTTTTTACACTATCTAATATTCTTCATTTCTACACTCTTCTCCAAGTTTCTTGCCCTTGTTTTTTCCTTTCAGGCTGCAGAACTCCCTTTAGTATCTCTTGTAATTCTGGCCTTTTGGTAACATATTCTATTAGTTTTTGTTTGTCTGTGAAGACTTTGAACTCCCCTTCATTTTTGAAGGACAGCTTTGCCAGATACAGAATTCTTGGCTGGCAGTTTTTCAACATCTTAAATACATCAGACCACTTTCTTCTCTCCTCCATGGTTTCTGAAGAAAAGTTGGCATTTAATCTTATCTAGTTTCCCTTGTATGTGATGCTTTGCTTTTCTCTTGCTGTTTTCAAAATCTATTTATCTCTGATTTTTGACATTCTGGACAGTAGGTGTCTTGGTGTAGGTCTATTCATGTTTATTCTGTTTGGGGTGTGTTATCCACATATCAATATTGATATTTATGTCTTTCATAAGTGTAGGGAAGTTTTCAGTCATAATTTCCTCAAATATTCTTTCTGCCCTTTTTCATTTTCTTCTCTCTCTGAATGCTGATAATGAGTATGCTTTTGTGTTTTGCATTGTCATTCAATTCCCTGAAACACTGTTCCATTTTTTTCCCATTCTCTTCTCTTTCTGTTCTCCTGTTTTTTCCAGTTCAGATGTTCTGCCTTCGAAATCACTAATTCTGTCTTCCAAAAGATCAAATCTGCTTGTATGTGCCTCTAATGTATTTTTAATCCCCTATCCGTCATATCTTTCATTCCCATAAGGTTTGTTACTTTTCTTTGCAGTCTTTCAAATTGTTCTTTATGCGCACTATGTGTCTTTTTAATATCCTTTATCTTTTTAATCATGTTTTCTTTCACTTCTTTAAATTGATTTAGGAAAGTTGTGTGATTATCATTGATTAATTTTCTTAAACCCTGAATCTCTTCAGTATATTTGGTTTGTTCCTTTGACTAGACCACTGTTTCCTAGAATGGCTCATAATTTTTTGCTAATGTCTAGGCATCTGATATAATGGTAAATTTACTCTAATAGCCAATTTCTCTTTCTTGCCTATTATTATTTTTTCACAGCTCTTTGATATTTGGTTCAACTTATACTAAATCTTTAAAATTGCCCAGCTTAAGTTACCAATATCATGCCAGGGACACAATAATGGGGCACAGAGTTTCTCCCAAGGGCGAGGTAAAGAGAGTTCTAAAAGCAGTTTTTGTCCATGTAGTTTCCAGACTGGTCAGCAGATGGCAATTTTTGGTGCACCTTTCCATGGAGGAGTATCTCTCTTGGTTTTCCTTTGTTTCCATCTGGCCAGAGCTGAGATTCAAAGTGGGATCCACTGGCCAAATTCACTGAAGAAATGTCCCCCAAATCCTCCTCCCATTTCCCTTATAACAGCTGGCAGAGAAGAAGACATCTGCTCTCCTCTCAGTCAGCTACAATGCACTAGATGTTTTACCACAGCTGAATAACTCATGGGGGGTGGGTAGCCCTTTCTGGTGGCTGGGATGTATAATGACTCACAGTTTGTTGTTTTGGCTTCTTTGTGTCTCAGTCTCTCATTCTCCTTGGCGTTATGAAGCACTGTCCTGGTCTACGGACCCCCAAAGCAGGTGCCTCAGGCAGCTTTTGGCTCTTTCTCCATTGTTTTTGTGAGAATGCTGAGCCTTATCTTCCTAATCTGGTGCCATGATCCCACAATCCCTTGTATTTTTTAATAGTTGACATACTATTATCAGTGGCCCAAAAGTATGTCAGTAAAAATTGGAAGAATTAGAGGTTTTTGAATCCTAATATAAAATTAGGATTAATTTTTAAGGAATAAAATCACAGTGGTTGTGAAGTTCATGGGCTTGTTTTAAGGTTCCTACTTAATAATTATATATCCCTGGGGCAGTTTTTTAACTTCTCCTCATCTGTTAAATGGAAATAACTCTTGCCTTACAAAACTGTTCTGTTCATTAAGTGAAGCAGTGAACATAAATCATTAATACCAGGCCAGGCACATAGTAAGATCATCCAATAACATGAGGGCAGTGATAACATCACTTTGATGGTTGTGTGCATGTGTTTTGTGATATATAGGCATGGTAAGCTAGATCCCCGAGTAATCCCAAGAAATATTCTGGTCTCCTCCTACCTTTTCCCAGGATTGAAAAATCTTTTGTGATCATTTGGCAGTGTTTTGTGAGTCAAGGTGCTTTATGACAATTCCCAGAATACTGCTTAAAAGCACTTACAGTGAAAGACAAACAGAATGGATCTGACTTTTTCAGAGTTGTATCAGTTTTATAGTCCTTCACGTTGTTTTCATTAACCCAAAGGATGTTAATTGTTGCATTAGGAAGAAAGAGCTTTGTGAATGAATGTTTGGGCAAACTGCTTTGTGCATTTAATTGCATGTCTTCTGAGAGTCTTTAACTAATGTAGAACTAATGTAAATGCTTATGTATTCTAAATCATTGCCTAAACTTATTATTTCAGGGACCTGCTGGAAGGACTTTGGTAAGCACTAACCTAGGGAGGGATTCACTTAAATATTTTAGAAGTATTCTTATATGCAAAAAATTTATCTCTCAAAAAATACTTGGAAATTCTAAGGATGATATTGCCATCACAAACAATTGAAATATTGAAGAGTTGAAACATCTTTGCAAATATCAAGATCCTGTTGAACATGCTAATTGGCACTAGGTTGTTTTCTTCCACAGGAGAGGAACTTTAACAGGATGGAAATATAATTTACACTAAATTATTTTATATAAAATGAAATAGCAGACTTTCTTTACTTACCCCTAAAATTCTTCTATGATAAGTCCAAAATAATGAAGACATTTATTTCATTAAAATACCTGTTAAATGCATTTTTAGAAATATTTGGCCTTAATCAGTTGCTTACTCCTATCTATTGTGAAAAGAAACATGTACCTCTAGTTAAAATTAAGTATGACATAATTTATTTTGAGCCTTTCAATTTTCTCAATTGGAAACTTTAAGTTGCTCTTAATGAACAACCATAATAATTTAAAGCCAGTCCAAAATCACATTTGTCTTCTTCCAATTACTAAACTATACTAATTTCTTGCATCTTTCCTAAGGGGAAAAAGTTAACTTGATGATGTTTTCTGTTTATTACTATCAGTTAATATTTATCCAGTTTGCAGTTTTTCCCCTAGACACAAATAGTAAGGGTTCCAATTAGTTTGGTGTTTTCTATGACACAGACAATTCTTCACAAAGAAGAGGAATGAAATCAGCTGAGTTCGCTAAGAGACACCAAAGAGTATGGCCTCTGACTCAGGCTTCACTTAAAATTATGCTGAAGGACAAAAAGCTAAAAACTCAAATTACCAGCATTGGACAAATGATAAAGATAATTTCATAGTATTTTAATTAAATAAAAGAGGAAAATTGTCTTAGTTTGTCAGGCTGCTATCACAAATACCACAAATACTAGGAATTTATTGGCTCATGGTTTTGAGGCGAGCAGTTCAAAATATAGGTATCGGCAAGACTTGCTTTCTCCCAAAAGACTATAGCATTCTGGTGCTGGTTGCTGGTAATCCTGTCTCTTCTGACTTTGGCTTCCAGCTCCTCTCAATGGCTTTATTTCTATAAAACTACCAGTAATCCAGATTAAGGCCCACCCTTATTCAGTTAGTCATACCTTAACTAAAAAATAATCAAAAGTCCTATTTTCAACTGATTCACACCCACAGGGATACGGATTAAGATTAAGAACTTGTTTTTTCCAGGGGTACATACCTCAATCTACTACAATATCACAGTTTGTCTGAAGACCAAGAAATGTTTAAATATGAAGTCTTGATATACAATGAAAATATTTCATGCCACCTTGTGTTATTCCTAAAGGATAAGCTGACATACTATGAACAAGATAGAAATGGTTTGCATCAAAGAATGTATATGTCTGTTATGACCTTTTACATGCTCTCCCTTAAAAGCCACAGACAGATATTCTTTATAAACATTTCAAAAATCAGTATGTTCTTCAGACACAAACTAGAAAATTTAATTTTATTCACCCTTTTTTTCCTACAAGCTTTTGGTGTTTCTTCTCCCAATATTTTGCTAAAGTCTAAATCTTCTCTAGGTACTTACAGAGGTTTTAACTTTCTTCACTTAGGAAATATTTTAATACACAGACAACATAGGAAATAATATAATTTACCATCAAAAGATGAGTATCTTTAACACTGTCAAAAATTTTCCACGGATTTTTTAATGAACAAAATGTTAATGATACCAAAATATTCTACCCACCCACTTGGTATTTTCAAGCATTTATGTGCTGAGCAGTATATTATGTGCAGGGAATATATAGGAGTGATTCAAATAGGCCAAGTTCTAGATCTCATGTCATTCATATTTTATTAGGGTAGCCAGATAATAACAAATGAAAATGTATTTAAGCATCAAATATTGGTAAAGTAACATAGAGTAAGGGATTAGAGTCTGAAAAAGTTGGGAGTTTTTGTTTTGTTTTGTTTTGTGTTGTGTTGTATTTTAATGAATGGTCAGGTACAGTCCATCTGTAGAGGTGACATTTGAACAAAGGGAAGGAGTATGTCCTACAAATCATGTGGAAAAGTATTTCAGTCAAAGGCAACCACAAGTGCAAGTATTCTGAGGGAAGTATGCTTGATTTCTTCAAAGAAAGGCTGGGAGAGTGAAAGGTAATAAAGTAGGAGTGGTAGCTAGGGACCTGCTCAGGTAGGGCAGTGTTAAAGCCACGAATCGTACTTTCAGGTTAATGGAAACCATTAAAAAGGTTAAGCAAGCACTCTGGCTACTTGTGGAGAACAGATGTCATGTATGGGACCAGAATATAAGTAAAAGCTCCACTTATGGTGCTCTTTCAGTAGACTAGGAGAGAGAAGATGGTGTCACAGACTAGGATGGCAGTCATGGAGGTGCTGAGAGGTGATTACATTCTGAATATATTATGAAAATAATGCAGAGAAGATGGATTGGATGCCAAGGGGAGGCAAGAATGACTGCATGGAATTTTTTGCCTAAGTTCTTGATGAATGGTGACTTTTTTAAATAAAATGAGAAGTCTTGAAGGAAGAGCAAGTTTGTTGAAAAATATTAAGTCCTATTTTGCCTATGTGAAGCTTGTTAGCTCATTAGATGTCTAAGTAGAAATATAGAGTAAACATTTGGATAGAGAGGCCAGGGATAGAGACACATATTTTAAGAGTCATCAAGCTTATATATGGTAGTTAAAGCTGGTAAGTGTCTGACTCCATGAATCCACATTTTGAGAGAAATAAACAGTTGCTACACAAAACTTTCCAGGTTTGAAAAATAGCACTCTAATAGACTAACTCTTGACTATCCATCAATTACTACACTATTAGATTTCTCATTAAGCTTCTCCTGTGCCCACGGTCTTATCCTTTAATCTTTATAATATAGCTTAACATTCCATCACCTTTTATCTGTGATTTTTTTGTTTATCCCTGTTTTATCATTTCTGTGAACCTAAACAAATACCAGAAGCAGAAATGTCTTTAGAGAGAAAACACGAATCTAAATTGGCTTTAATAATGGAGATGGAATGAGGATATGGATTCAAGAAATATTATGGAAGCAAATTTGAAGAATCAGTTTAATATGGGGGTGATTAAAAAGGAAAAAGAGAAGGGAAGAAAAAGAGTGAGGGGGAGGAGTCA
>PVKH010016844.1:0-15603 GCA_004027955.1 Chaetophractus vellerosus
TTAAACAATATATTTCACAAAAATTTTGTTTCTTCTTCTAATCATTTATCATCGTTCAGTACATGATTATTTAATTTTCTATTAACTATTAATTAATATTAAATTAACTATTTAATTTATTTATTAACAAATCATAACAGACAATATTGAGTTTTTGGAAAGAATTAAACACATTTAATAATTATTACAATCATAATTTGCATAGTCAAAATACTTTCTATTTTTCAAAGCAGTGATTCAGGACAGTGAATTTTCAAGCATGAAAATTTTAGGTAACTTTCATATATTTTAGATATGAAAATGTCATTTTTTAAAATTATAGAAGTTGTGAATTTATAACGCAAACGTGTATAAAATACAGGATTTACATACACCACCCCACCACCAATACCTTGCATTGGTGTGGAACATTTGTTATTATTGATTACAATATTTAAAGAATTGTACTATTTTTTAACAGTAGTTACCTTTGTTACAATTAATGAACTATCTTTAAAATAGTTGTAGCTATCATATATTATTTACATTAGGTGTATTATTCCCATTTACCACCCTATTATTACCACCTTGTATTAGCATCGTGCATTTGCTGTAATTCAGTATATTGATTTTTTAAAACATCTAATCACTGAGTAATTAGGTATCATTGAAATACTTACATATTACCCAGAAATTACAAGGCAAGGTAGAGTCTATATTCCTTAAGGTTTAAAAATTTGTACTTTCCTTTAGTAATGTTAAAATGTCTCATTTATTTCCCTAACCTCAATCCAGAAATTCTGAAATATTCCCCATTATAATTCCTCCCATTTGAAACTCAGCATTCCATCTACCATATTATATAAATCAGCCAAGAAATTTGTATAAGTTTATTTTGCCTATTGAGTAAATAATAGATTTTCACTTCCAATTAAGCATTAATGATGCAGCATTAAGTATGCTTTTGCAAACTGATATTCATGATAACCTTTATTAATACCAGGGGGCTTATTTACCTGAATGAGACTCTCTGAACTATGTGTCTTTAGGATAATCAGAAGCTCATTGTGTATTTTTTTTTTTGTTTTCAAGACAAAGAAGACCAGATGAATTTGCCTCTAGTTGTATGTTTGTAGTAAGTTGGGAAACCCACCAGACAGTGCTATTTCTTTGTCACTGAGGTGCCCACATTCCAGTGTTATATCTAAGGTTGTGTGCAAGGATATTGAAGTATCCTTCAATTAAATCAGGTACTTCTTAGCATATGGTCAAAGCAATATTTGATTAACAATACAATGTAAACACATTGCTTTTTCTCTAAATAATTTGGATTTTTTTCTTTACATTATATATGCAAACCTAATCTAGGGGATTATTCTAATTACCACTAGTTGGGAGGTTTTTTTTTTTTATTATGGTGCTAAATTAATCCAGCTAAGAATTCAGGTTTGACTTAATTTGGGGAAATATGTAAATAGTCATAATTGAGACTCTGCTTTTGACTAGCTCTTGAAATCAGCATGATATATCCAGGGAAAACAGGCTTATTGAGTGCTTATAATATGCCAAGTAATATACATAATGTTTCTATTCTCATTACTCAGCCTAAAGTATTTCAGGATATATTCAATTATATTACAACGTATCACTTGATGCAGTTACAAAATAGGGTGAATTAAAAACGTAGGACTCCTATCATTGTCCAGTGCATTTATGAACAAAGAGGCCATAGTAGCAAGGATGGAGATTATGCCCTGGTATCAGCAACATGGACTTCTTTCTACTCATTAAGGTCAACCTGGCTATAGCCACCACTTAGTGTGCAATCTGCCTTATATGACACTATTCCTTTAGGTGATCAGCCAGTAACCTGGTGGTTGGTTGATTACACTAGAATGCTTCTAACATGGTAAGACAGTGGTTTGTTCTTACTGGAATAGGCAGTCTGAATATGGATTTGCCTTCCCTGCATGCCATGCTCCTGCCAAAACTACCATCTGTGGACTTAACTTATCCCTAGTGCACCATCATGATATTCCACACAGCATTGCTTCTGGTCAAGGAATATAGCTCACAGCAAATGAAGTGTGGCAATGAGCCCATGCTTGTGGAATTCACTGGTCTTACCATGTTCTCCATCATCCTGAGCAGCTGGATTGAAAGAACAGTTGAATAATCTTTTGAAGACTCACTTATGGTGCCAGGTAGGGCAATAACTTGTATGACAATGTTCTTTTCCCACAGCACTTTCCTCTATGTATATTACATTTTAATAAACTTAAAAATTTTATATGCATATTTTAATGCAACAAAGAAGAAACTATTTAAATCTTCTTATGTCTTTTCAACTAATAAAAAATCACTTTATGTTGCATAAAATTAAAATTTTACACTTTGGATGGGATCTACTTTCTCTGTGATTGAAACTAATCAATAACTGATAATAAAGATCTCTATTTAAAAAACAACCTAAGACTTATAAAAACATGATGAAGTAACTATATTTTTCAATCTTTTAGGTATTTCAACATATGAAATTGCATTCATTTTTTATAAAGTAAGTCCCATGAAATTCATGTAAGTATTCAAACATTATATCAGAAAGATTGTATTTTGAAAACTTTTTGTGACTTGGGTTTTATTTACGTCAATGCCTTAATAACTGATATGGAACTTTATTGAAATCCTGACTACTTTTGACAAAGCAATTCATGAGAACAATGATACATCCAGGGTCAGCAAAATTTTTCTATAAAGGGCCAGTTTGTAAATATTTTAGGCTTAGCATGTAAAAGGGTCTTTTTGTTAATTTCTTAGCTCTGGCATTGTATATTAGGCTTAGACAATATGCAAATTAATGGATATGATTATGTTTCAGTAAACCTTGATTTATTAAATTGGCTGCAGACTGATTTTGAACCCTCAGGCTGTAGGTTGTGCTACCTGAATATGCTATCAGGGAAATACATTGAATGTCCTAAAACTTTTGGAAGAGACCGTTGCAGTGATTCTCAATAAGAATGATATGGTGTTCAGGTGAACTGTGAAATAATATTGCTTTGTCTAGCATGGTATATAACCCAGAGTCAGGATTTGCCTTTCTAGGACAAAATAAAAATAAAAATCCTTAGTTTCAAAAACTAAATTAAATATCCTGAAAGAAAGGCATAATTGGGTACCTAAATCCTACAAAGAGAAAGAATTTAAATGAACAGGAACCTGTGAACTTTAGATGTGCTTTCTGCTGCTTAAATAAGGTTCCTATCTTAGAATGGTAAAAATAATTGTACAAAATCATGCAAATAAATAAGAGAAAAATAGGTTCAGGGGGTTAAGTGACTCTTCCACGGTCACAGCTAATGTTATTATTGAGTGAATAGTCAACGTGTTATTTGTTTCCAATTAAAGAAAGATCTTGTTCTCACTCATTTATCAAAACACTCCTTGATAAATTCATATTATCTTTGGGTTCTTTGCTTCTGCATGTTGCTACTGTAAAGTCAATCTTATTAACCTGTTGTCACTTGTTAACAGAATATTCTAGTATTTCACACTATAACAACTAGAAAAGAATGTTGTATATAGGTCTCAAACCCATGCAAACTAAATTTAAAGAACTACAAGCATAACTCCTTTTATTGCACTTTGCTTTATTGTGCTTTGCATATATTGAGTTTTTTGCAAAGTGAAAGTTTGTGGCAACCCTGCATCAGCAACTCTCTTGATGCCATTTTTCAACAGCATGTGCTCACACCATGTCTGTATTGCATTTCGGTAGTTTTCACAATATTTCAAACTTTTTTATTATTAATTTATTTGTTGTGGTGGATCTGATATCTCTGATCTTTGATGTTACTATTGTAATTGTTTTGGGGCACCACAAAGTGTGTCAATATAAGATGGTGAACTTAATTGATAAATGTTGTGTGGATAATTGATAAATGGCAAACTTAATTGATAAATGCTCCACCCACTGGGTATTCCCCATCTTTCTCCCTCTCTTCAGGCCTCCCTATTTCCTGACGCACAACAATATTGATATTAGGCCAATTAATAACCTTACAGTGGCCTCTAAGTGTCCAAGTGAAAGGAAAAGTCACACATATTTCACTGTAAATCAAGAGCTAGAAATGATTAACCTTAGTGAGAAAGACATGTCGAAAGGTGAGACTGACCAAAAGCCAGGCCTCTTGCCCCAAACGGTTAAGCAAGTTATGAATGCAAAGGAAAGGTTTTTGAAGGAAATTAGAAACGCTACTCCAGTGAACACACAAATGATAAGAAAGTGAAACAGCCTTATTTCTGATAATGGAGAAAGTTTTTGTGGTCTGAATAGGCGATCAAACCAGCCACACATTCCCTTAAGCCTAAGGCAAAGCCTATCCAGGGCAAGGACCTAACTTTCTTTGATTTTATGAAGCCTGAGAGACTTGAGAAAGCTGCAGAAGAAAAGTTTGAAGTTAGCAGATGCTGGTTCATGAGCTTTATGCAAAGAAGCCATCTATATAACCGAAAAGTGCAAGGTAAAGCGCCAAGTGCTGATGTAGAAGATCTAGTTAAGCTAATTAATGAAGGTGGCTACACTAAACAACAGATTTTCAATGTAGATGATACAGCTTATATTGGATAAATATGCCATCTAGGACTTTCATAGCTAGAGAGACATCAATTCCTGGCTTCAGAGCTTCAAAGGACAGGCTGACTTTCTTGTTGGGGCTAATGCAGCTGCTGACTTTAAGTTGAAGCCAATGTTCACTTACTGTTCTGAAAAACCTGGGGAGCTTAAGCATTAAGCTAAATCTCCTCTGCCTGTGCTCTATATAAGTGGAACAACAAAGCCTGGTAAATAGAATATCCATTTATAGCATGCTTTACTGAATATTTTAAGCCAGCTGTTGAAACCTCTGCCCAGAAAAAAGATTCCTTTCAAAATATTACTGTTCATTGACAATGCACCTGGTCAGCCAAGAGCTCTGATGTAAATTTATGAGACAAATATTGTTTTCATGCCTACTAACACAACATCCATTCTGCAGCTCATGGATCAAGGAGTAATTTCAACTTTTAAGTCTTATTATATAAGAAATACATTTGGTAAGGCTATAGCTGCCATAGATAGTGATTCCTCTGATGGATCTGGGAAAATTCAATTGAAAACCTTCTGGAAAGGATTTGCTGTTCTAGATGCCATTAAGAACATTTGTAATTCATGGGAAGAAGTCAATCCAACACTAACATGAGTTTTGAAGAAGTTGATTCCAATCCTCATGGATGATTTTGAGAGGCTCAAGACTTCAGTGAAGGCATAACTGCTGATGTGGTGGAAACAGCAAGAGAACTAGAATTAGAAGTGGAGCCTGAAGACATGACTGAATTGCTGCAATATCATGAAAATTTTTTACCAATGACGAGTTGCTTCTTCAGGATGAGCAAAAAAGTGGTTTCCTTAGATAGAATCTACTACTACTGAAGATGCTGCAAATATTGATGGAACGACAACAAAGGATTTAGAATATTACATCAATTTATTTGAAAAAGGAGTAGCAGGGTTTGAGAGGATTGACTCCAGTTTTGAAAGCGGTTCTACTCTAGGAAACATGCTATCAAACAACATTGCATGCTACAGAGAAATCTTCCATGAAATGAAGGGATAGATAATCAATGCAGGAAACTTCATTGTTGTCTTATTTTTAAAATTGTCACAGCCATCCCAACCTTCAGCAGCCACCACCCTGATCACTCAGCAGCCTTCCACGTCAATGCAAGACCCTCCACCAACAAAAAGATCACAACTCGCTGAAGGCTCAGATAATGGTTAGCATTTTTGGCAATAAAGTATTTTTAAGGTATGTACATCTTTTTATAGAAATAATGCTATTGCAAAATTAATAGACTACAGTATAGTATAAATATAACATTTATATGCACTGTGAAAACAAAATATTCATGTGACTTGCTTTATTGAAATATTCACTTTATTTTGGTGGTCTGGAAACAAACCCGCAATATCTCCAAGGTTTTCCAGTAAAGGCAATACCTAGATAGCACAAAGAATTGATACATAAAACTGACTGAGAAAATGCATCATCTGGGAAGCTTTAAAAAGCTTATTAGAGCATGGTAGGAGAGTAAAGCCTATAACCTACATTTTGATAAACCTTCTTGGGCCATTCTAATGATCAGCTAGGAATAAGAACTCTGATATAGATTTATTCCAGTGCTAATAGCCAATTCAGCATGGCTTTTTCCATATCCCTCTTTCTCAAACCATGTGAATACTTCAAGATATTAACCTGGGCTTCCTTAATATCTGGACTTAACTTAAAAAAACACATTTGTTTTTTATTGTGAAATATTGTATGTACTCAAAGAATATACAGCATGCATGTGCTGTAAAGATATAGACTGGACCCCCACATCTAGCTTCAGATACAAAGTATTAACAATTCCTGTGGGCTCCTCACTGATACAATCCTTTCTCTTGCCCAAAAAGGGTAAATACTTTTATGAATATTGTATTTCTTTTTCCCTTATTTAAAAAAATATTGTGGGAAAATATATGTAACATAAAATTTGCCATTGTAACCATTTTAAGTGTACCGTTCAGTGGCAGTAATTACATTCACAATGTTGTGCAATCATCACCATCTATTTCTGAAACATTTCCATTGCACCAAATAGAAACTCTGTACCCATTATGCAATAAATCCCAATTTCTCCCTCTCCCCAGTGTTTAGTAATCTCTAATCTACTTTTTGTCTATATGATTTGCCTATTTACATATGTCATATGAGGAATCATACAAACTTATCCTTTTATTTCTGGCTTATTTTATTTAGCATAATGATTTCAAGTTTCTTCTATGTTAGAGTATGTATTAGAACACTATTCTTTTTATGCCAGAATAATATTCTACTCTATGTATTTCAGCTTTCAGTGTTCCTTTCCTTTGTCCCAGTCCATGAATAAGTGTTCCCTATTTCTTCATGTTTTCCTGTATACTTTATATGTGCATTTTAGACAGACAATGCTTTTCCTGATAGAATTATTAGTTGTTTTTATTTGGTTATTGTTGTTATAAAAAAAAGTCAGTTTCCTTTGTCACATAAAACTGGAGCCCATGTCCAAGTACTCAATATATTCTTCAAGAATGTTCTGGGAAATGCAAAGCAAAACCACAATGAAGCACCAACTCACAACCACTAGATTGGCTATAATCAAACACACAGACAATAACAAGTGGGGAGAAATTGGTATCCCTGTACATTACCTGTGGAAATAAAATTCCACTCCTGATATAGATCCAAAAGAATTGAAGGCAGGCACTCAAACAAATACATATACATGTGTGCTCCTAGTAGTTCTGTTCACAATAGCAAAAAAGTAGAAACAGCCCTAATGTCCATTAATGGATGAATGGATAAACAAATTGTGTTATATACACACAAAGATATTATTCAGCCAGAAAAAGGGAACACAACACTAATATATGTTGCAACATGAATGAACCGCAAAAGCATTCTTCTAAGTGAAAGTAGCCAGGCATAAAAGCTTGTATTGACTGTGTGGGAGAGTGTGGTCTACAGTCTGAACTGTGGTCCATGTTTAGTGGCAAAGCCCCAAAATGTGTATATCTATTGCAGGTGATGTGCCACACTGATGAAGGATGTATACGTGGGAGGTTGTGGGAGGTGTGGGAGGTGGGGCATATGGGTACCCCTAAAATTTCTGTGTAACATTTATGTAATCGATGTATCCTTAAAAAAATTGATTAAAAATTAAAAATAAAAGCTTGTATTATATGATTCTATTTAAATATCCAGAATAGGTAAATCCATAAAAACAGAATGCAGATTGATGCTTCTCAGGGGATGAGGAAGAGGGAAAGAAGGAACAATTGCTTAATGGGTACAAGTTTTCCTTTTGGTGTAATTAAAATAGTTTGGTACTAGATATAAGTAGTAGTAGTTGTAGAACATAATCAAACGTACTAAATGGCACTAGATTGTTCACTTTTAAATGATTGATTTAATTTTATGTGAATTTCATCTCTGTTTTTATAAAAAGAATGTTCTAACACTGTGTCTTAGTAGATTGTGTGTATCAGGAATTTGAGTTAATGAATTCTTCTCTATCTCTCATCATGTTTTCTCATTTTGTCTTCTTCTCTTCCTTTTCTTTTTTATCTCTACTTTCCCTCCTTTCATAGATGCAAACGCCCTCTCCTTTTCTCTAGCCTAGTTTTTTCTCCTCTTTTATTCTTTCTTTCCTTTCTTAGAAATATTGCTAGCTCCAAAGAATATAGCTTATTCCTTGCAATTACATTGAGAAAAGGCTTTTCTTGCAAAAATACAGTAGACAAGAAATTAGGAATATTTAATATGCAAAAATTAACTTGAAACAAGTCTTAGGAGTCTCTTTTTTGTCATTTCAAACATCATAAGTTTGGAGTCCCAAAGTCTACAGTATAACCTGAGATAGCATCAAATAATTTCTTCATGTTAGAGGTACCAAAAATAAACATTTGACATTTACGGAGTTATTCCACTTAGTTGTGGTCAATGAAACATGCTTTGAAATATCTCTTCATATCTTCTGATCAGTTAGTGATTTGTAATATTTGAAATTTATGTCAGTTTATCTCAATATTGTGTCTCATAAAGATATCTTCTATTTCTGAAATCTCTGCATCGGTGACTTTTTTAATCTATAAGCAACAGAAGAGTTATTCTTTTATATTGTATAGCTGTGAAAATGGATATAGTGTCAATGTGTTTGACAATGAAAATTTATTCCGGTTCACTCCTTACAATGTTTTGACATTAATTAAAGAGATAATTAGTTCCCAGTGGATGGATAAATTAATGATGTTCATAAAATATTTTTAAACTACCCACTGTTTTACCATATTTTTCTCAAAAGTAAGATGATATACAAATTATCATGTCAAGTCAGGGGAAGTCTACGTTGAAATATTCTTGGACTGTGAAAATTAAAATGAATGTGACCATGCCAGTGGTAAATAACAACCGATACATAAAATCTTTTGGAACCTGTGCCACACTTTGAGTCTGAGAAGATGGCAGAACAGGTGTCCAAGTCGGTGTTGTTTGTAAATCTGGATAACATTTGTCGATCACACGTTGCAGAAGCAGTTCTCAGAAAACTTGTAACTCATCAAAATATTTCAGATAATTGCAGTATAGACAGTGCTGCAACATCCACATGTGAGATAAGAAACCCTCCAGATTATCGAAGGCAAAATAGCATGAAGAAGCATGATATTCCTGTAAGTCACACTGCCCAGCAGGTTACCACTGATGACTTTGCCACATTTGACTATATACTATGTATGGATGAAAACAATCTGAGAAATTTGAATACCAAAGGTAATCAAGTTTAAAACTACAAAGCTAAAATTGAACTGCTTGGAAGCTAAGATCCACAAAAACTTATTATTGAAGAACCCTATTGTGACAATGACTCCAACTTTGATACTGTACCAGCAGTGTGCTAAGTGCTGCAAAACATTTTTGGAGAGTCATAGTAAAGCTGCATCCATTCATTGCTGAAGGCCAGCAATGATTAATGTCTTTCCAGTGATATTCTAGATTTTTCAATCAGTGTGTTAAAGTAAGGTTTCATAGTTCAAGGCAACAACTATTTTTTTTTAATTGACTATTTCTCATCTTAAATAATTGTGGTGGAATTCAGTGTTGTGTTCGGCAGAAGAATTCTTAAAAATCTTTGGTTCAGACAGTATTAAATATTTTTAAACCAATTGGACCTCATCTTGCTCCAGTTACAAAAATAATGGAAGAATAAAAAAATAGTAGAACCACGAAATATAATGTTTGTGTGTGTCTTGTAACACAGTAATTTCTTTCTAGTATTAGGCCTTAAAGTACTAATCCAGTGTCAGCTAGCATTCTAATATGCTTAATTATGATCTTAATAAATAATGAAATAAAACATTGTTATAAGGCCCAAATCAATATCTGAGCCCATTGAGACTTCTAAATAATCTACCTCTTCAGTAAGTTAATATGGATAACTTGACAGACAGATGTCCTCTATTCAACTATATAACCTCTCTTTACCCAGGGGCATTTTATTGAATTACATACCCCTAGTCATAGGAGTTCACAATCTTGGTTGGAAGTATTCTATATCACACACAACCTGTAGTGCATATTTGTATGTTAAAAGAGGAAAAAGAGAATGAATTGTGGAATTAATCTTTAGCATCTTTGAGTATTCTTAATATTTGTGTTTATCTAGTCTTTTATAAGGAAGTCACCTTTCTTTGCTTCCATTTGGACCATTTTAATTATATATAGCAAGGATACTGAATGCTGTTATATCTTTTGCTTACTTTGACAAACAGATTTGTTTTTGATATACACATATAACCCAAATGTCAAATATATATTGGTTTAGATGAACAAAAATAGTCTATTATGTTGAAGTCCTTAAATAATGTTAAGTATTTTATCAGTGTTTCATTGATGGGGTAATTTCTGTAATCTCATTCATTTGGATATATATCAAAATAAACTGGCATGTATAAAAATACAAAAAAAATCTTTTAGATTTTTGTGGAGCTGTGCCTGGGAATGAGTTAAGTCCCTTAATGGAGAATCATCTGCAGTCCCCCTTTCAACCACAGCATTCTGTTTTATATGGATAAATTTGCTTAAGACTGCTTTTAAGGAAATGATTCTGTGGATATAATTAGTAATGAATATGTATGGAATGAATAAATTCACAAAATATTTGAGGCCTCCACTTTAGTGCAGGCCACGTCTCACAAGAAAAAAAACCATGATTTTTTCTTTATTGTTGCCATTTTATGGGCTCAATCAATCCATCTTTCATTTGATTTTTTTGAAATTGGTACAGAAATATCCATTAAATTCAGTTTCACCTACTGCATATATTATGCAGTATGATAGCATATTAGTAATATTACTACAAAAATTGTTTTATCCAACTTATCTCAACAGTCAATAATCCCATGGGTCAATTTTTATAAAAAACACTTTAAAAGTCAGTTAATGGAATTGAAAAATTGTCTGCCTTGATAAATGACTGACAATAAAGCAAAGTGATAGCCTGTTCAGACACAGTTAAAAAGTCAGTTTCTATATGACTTAAATATTCTTCCTATCAAATGGAAATATAGTGATTCTTATTTTATAAGGATTTGGCTTTTATGTAAGTTTAACTATGCTTGTACAATATTCCTCCCTGAAGTTTAGTAAGGTAAGTCAAAGATGGGACCTATAAACAGATCCCCTTCCTAACCAGAGAACTGCTCTTACACTAACAAGTCACGGCTATATATAGCCTCACAAATTTAAGTCTTGCTTATTGAAGGACATGAGCATTGCCGGGAGGATAAGAACACACTTCTAACTTTTTCATTCTTTTTACAAAAGACTTTCTATTTAAGCTTTTTGTGACATTTCTTATGGTATGTCAGTTAACTGATACACATCGGCTTTAAAATGTCATTTCTAAATGTTCTTCAATATTTTCCCAGTGAATTTATATGTAAATAATGGTAAAATGCATCAAGACCCACCTAAAACAGAATTTTCTGTTCTTGCTCTTCTCATATTTGGAAAGAAGATGCTTTGTTTCTTTCTTTGTGTTTCTCATTCTCTAATCACTCACATTAGCTGCTGCTGCAGCAGCACAATAGCATTAGTCCTGAACTTCTGATGTCTTTATAAAACCATGGAAACCTTTTGGATTCTTCAAATTAAATTCTGCTTTCTGAAAATCATTGAAATATCAAACCGTGGTAATATAAGGACCACAAGTCTGGAGATACAGACCATAGTGGTACTTGACTTTAATGTTCTCCTTTCCTGAAAATGCTGAACTTATTCACAATATAGAGGGAAACAAAAAAGCTAGAGAGAGCCACAGCAAACCACAAGAAGGAAAGTATGGGGCTGACTTGCTGTTATAGAAAAAAACTCCATATAAAAAACGGAGTCAGATGTCAAAATCTAAACGAAAGTCTACAAGCATTTTTAACTCACAACAATGCAAGAAATCTTAAATTTTTCCCTTGATAATAATTATGGCATTCAGCAGAGAATATTACCACATCTTTTGGAGTCCCCTGTCAACAGTACATATGTAACTATATACAGTGATTCAGATATCCCATGTGAGCCAGGGCAAAATATTTAATGGTACTTTAAGATGTACATATTTTATAAAGTCTCACAAACAGATGTATAGGTGTACATAGCAAAAGTATTAGGTGGACCACTGAAATGTTTGTAAAAATAAATACTCAGTGAAACTATAATAAACAATGCCTCTATTTTCAGGGGTTTTGTATTGTAAAATGTGGAGGGAAACTTAAATTCGTATTTTAAATGGTTTAGAATAGAACTCATTTTGAAGAGTAGAATAATAATCATATAAGGATCAAGGCAATGCCTTTGAAAAGAAAAATAGGGTGCATTCATTACCAGCTATTAGGGGAGTATATAATAAAATTTTTTTTGGAGAACCGAATTAGATGCACAGAACATCTATAAATATTAATTTGAGGAAGTATTTCTTTTGTACTATACCATGTTGGAAATAAACCATATGATTATATAGATGAGAAAAAAGGAATAACTGTTATATATTTCATTTTAATATCTATTCCCACCGACCCCATCACTTATCACTGTTGTGACTTTCTAGTGAGAAATTGATAAATCTCAGAATTTCATTTTTTCTTTTTTATATTTCTGATATTTAGATCTAAAGTTCTGTAGGTGCAGAATACACACAAAATGTAAAGAATGGCCTAAACATATTTTCTTCCTATGAAGAATGGGAACTACAGTAATACTTCAACATAAAGTTGCCATAAATCAAAAATGGAAAAATATATGTCGTGTGATTAGTAGAGTACTTGGTACAGAGCAAACATTTATTAAAGGTCAGTTACAATTTTTTAGTTTAATGTTTCTTAAGTAACATGTAGTTTTCTGTGTGATTCAATGAGCAATTCCTTTGTGCCTTTCCCCCCAATTTTGTGGCAAAAAATTAAGATTATTTTGAAATATTGGAAAATCATGAGATTCATAGTTGAATTTAGTTTTGATGGATATTTTTGAGCAACTACTAATATCAAGCAAAGCAGTTAGGTCCTGTGTTAAGTTCTGGAGGTACTTCATGAGAAAATGACTGGGACACAATTCCTGGCCTGGAGGGCATCACAGGCTTGACAGAGACAATGGCTAAAAAGGCAGACCAGTGGAGTGTGCTACAGAGTAATGCTAACAAACAGGGTGCCCTGCTGTCCAGAGGAGGGACATCGGACCTGGTTGGCGAGGATGCAGAAATCGAGCTAGGACAGAGTCCCTGAGTCATTGTGGCAAAGATGATGGGGGAGGAGGGTCGGAATATTTTAGGTAGATGACATGGATGGAGTGTGGAGTCTGTGTGTGCGTTCCAGCTGTTTCACATAGTAACCCTGAATTTTGTGCGGACCACTTCATCTTTTGACTGAGTTTCCTCATGATAAAATGAGAATACTAAAACATATAAGCTATTTCTTCATCATGTTTTTCTTAGAGGGAAAGAGCAAGTGAAATACTATGTGTCCAAGTGTATTTTTTCCTTAGAGTTCAGTGAGAATGTGAGTTATTAGTTTTATATAATTAATATTTATTTTGGTAAATAGTTATTCATTCAGTGAATTTTTAAAATTCCTTTTGAAATATTTGTATACTGAATTCTTACTTTATGCTCAATATTTAACTCATTGGATCTCCACAACCACTTGCTACAGCTGATTGTATTTTAATTGCCCATGATCACACAGTTCATATTTTACAGAGCCAAGATTTAAACTTGACAATCTGGCTTCACAGCCTAAACACTCAACTCCTAATCTTATACTCTTGCTGCTGGGTACGGTTATCTATTATTTGTAGGCAGTGTGTGTATGCCAGGGTTGGAGGCAGAAATTGTAGGATTCTTGCCCTCAAGAAGCACACCTGCAGTCTTATGGAAACCCAGAGAAGCAAAGAGACTATGGTAAGTGCATGATTGAAGGTATTATCAGGTCAGATGGAAGGATACCATGTCTAGACAGGGACTCAGAAAAGGCCTATTTCAGGATGCTGAGATGTGAAAAATATTTGTGACAGAACTTGGCAAAGAAATGAGGAAGGATATTTCAGGCAGAAAACCGAAGGGTAAGATAATTGACCATTCAACCATATTTGGGATAGTCCCAGTTTATGCCTGATGTCCTGGTACAATTATTAATAACATTTTCTTTAGTTTTCAGAAGCGTTCTGATTTGGATGATAAATTATATGGTCATCCTATCCACGAGCAGATACACAGAGTTGTGAACAAATATAGCATATATAGAAAAATGCAAGTGATTTATCATGGCTAGAATTCAGGATGTGTGATGGGAACGGTGAGATGAGAATGAGAAAGTCTGAGACTAAAGCATGAGGGGCCTTGTTCCTCAGTCTAGGGGAGTTTAAATTTCATTTTTTAAAGATTTTTTTTAAATTAGAGAATTTGTAGATTTACAGAAAGATCATGCACTAAATATACAATTCATATGCCCTCCCCCAATTTGAACATTTTGCATTAGTGTGGTATGGTGGTGGAATTTGAGTAAAAGATTTTAAGCAAAACATATGATGTGATCTAATTGTACATTGAAACATCAATCTGGCCTTATTTAGGAGAATGGATCCATGTGAGACAAGATTAAAAAGGAGAGACAGAAACCTCATTCAACACATTTATCGAGTCCATACTATGTGCTAGCACCATTCTACGTTCTTAGGATACTTCAGTGTACAAATTATGCAAGATGCCTGTCCTCAGGGTGCTTTCATTAGAGTAAGGAGAGACAGAATATTAGTAAACATAGCATATGGATAAATCAGTTTTGTTAATCGAAGGTGATAAACGCTATGGGGGAAACTGTAAAGCAGTATAAAAAGGATCAGTATTATGTTGAATTTTGAATAGGATGATCAGGGAATGAATCCAAGTTCATATTTCAGCAAAGACTCGAAGATATAGAGAAAGCTAGCGAGAAAGCTAGATGTTCCAGCTAGAGGGATAGCTTTTGTAAAGACCCAAAGGTGCGAGCGTGTCTGGCAATTCCAGAGAAGAATAAGATTCTAATATGGCTGGAGCAGGTAGAGCAGTGGGTAGGGCAGGAAGACAGAGAGACAGTGGGGATCCCTAGCACTTTGGACATTGAAGATTGTTTCAAGGAATTTGTTTTACTCCAAGTGACACATTGCGTATCCATGAGCATAGGAAAGACACTCTGACTTAACTTTTACAAGGATAACTCCAGCTGCTATGTTGAGAATAAGCTATGTAGGTGGTGGTGGTTGGGGAAGAGAGAGTGTGTCTTAGTTTCCTAGGGCTGCTGTAACAAATTACCACAAACTTGGTGGCTAAAAACAATAGAAATTTATTGTCTCACAGTTCTGGAAGCTAGAAATCTGAAATCTTGAAGTCGGCATGACTCCTTTGAAATCTGAAGGGGAGAATCCTTCCTTGCCTCTTCCTACCTTCTGGTATTTGCCATCATCCTTGGAATTTATTGGTTTGCAG
>PVKH010016845.1:0-15605 GCA_004027955.1 Chaetophractus vellerosus
TTTCCTTCTTCCCAGAAAGTGCTTTACGGCCCCCAGGCCAGGAAGGAAAAAGAAAAAGACAAGAGTAATATATCAGCAGCACAGCAGCAGTAAGAGTTCTCCTGTTCCAACAATGCCCAGCAGAATCCCTCAAAGTAGGTGGGCTATCTTGAATAGAAACACAAAAAGCAGTCTATAATGCCCAGACTGCTACACTGTTTCTCTAACAGTAGGAGAGGGGGAGGAAGGGTAATGCTTCAAAGAACTGGGAGAATTAACCCCAAAAGGATACCTGTAATTTTATCTCATTCCCACACTCCACTCTGCCCAGCACTAGTTCATGCTGCCCTTCCTTTTCCTATGGTGAAAAAGTCAGAAGCCATCATTTCTCCACATGCAACTTTGAAAATCTTTCAAAAATAGTTTCACAGAAAAATAAGGAAAAGGGTAAGATAATGCAGAACTAGCTCAAACACTTTATAAACTGATTAAGGATAATGAGCTTTGATTTTATTTACCAGGAACTTTACACATACTGGACAGAAGGCAGAAGGCATGGTGTGGTATTTGCTAGAGGAAACAGAGGCCTGCTTTGGCCCAAGGCTGTCCTCTAATTCCTCCCTAGGGAGGGCGGGCAGTACAGCATAACGGTTTGCACAGGCTCTGGAGCTATCATGGTTGGGTTCCAAATCCAGTGCCATCACTTATTGGCTGTTTAAGTCTGGGCAAGCTACTTTTCTGTGCCTCAGTTTCCTCAACTATAAAACAGAGCTAATAACTGTACCTACCTCAAAAACTTTTATAAGGATTAAATAATTAGTGTTAAAATATTTAACACCTAGCAAATGGAAATATCACCAGAAATTCTTGTCAACTCCCTTCAAAATTTATCCTGGATCTGACTGTTTACTACCACCTGTACCACTTGTATCACTACTTCCTGGGTCCACGCCATCACTGTCTCTTGCCTGAACTGATGCAAGGGTCCTAACAGTCTTCTTGTCTCCACTCTAACTCCACTCTAGCTTGTTCCTGAATAGAAATGAGATTGGCCTACATAAAACTAAGTCACCCCAGGCCACTCCTCTGCTCATGGCTTCTAGTATCAGTATAAAATCCAAAGTCCTTACTGTGGTCTATAAGGCTCTACACAATCTCGCCCATTCCCTGCCTTCCTGCAACCACCCCCACCCCAGAGCCTGTAGCGTGGGCTCTAGCCACTGGGTTCCCACAGGAAAAACATTCCTCCCTCAGAGTCTTTGCATTACTGTTCCCTCTGCCTAGATATCTACAGTGCTTTCTTCCTAACTTAATGCAAGTCTTTGCTTAAATGTCCACTCATCAGAAAGGTCTCCCTCTAACCTCTGCCCAAAGAAGAGAACTTTACCCTGCCTTATTTTTCCTTTCCACTTGCTATTTTCCTTGTTCAATGCATTTCTCCCTCTCTTAGAATGTAAATAAACACAAGGAAAAGGATTTTGAACGTTTTGTTCTCTATCCCCTGCATCTCAATGAATATTTGTGGAATTGATGAATAAGTATTTGTTATTATTATTCTATCTGTGACTTCTTCTTCATACTAAATTATTCCAAGAGCTTCCAAAAAGGACTTTAGACTTCCCAGTCTCTTCTGTCTCCATTCCATCCTATACACTACTGGACTACTCTTACTAAAACACTGCATTCAAACACTCCTCTCTCACACCTCAGCAGTTCTCAGGAGTATGCTGTAAGATGTTGAGAGATATTGGGTGAAAAGAGAGACTTGAATAAGGTTTTGAAAATAAAGGATTATAGTAGCTTGTGCTATTATGCAAAATAAATCTCCAGGCAAAGGGTTTAATATGCTTCCCACTGTTTATGACTACAGAATCCTTTTTCAAGGAGCAGGTCAAGGACTGGCTTTTGTGGAATATGCTTTAGGAAACACTGATCTTAGTATCTAAGAATATTTTCAAACATTGCCATCAGGGCTTTAAGTAAAACTGAAAAGAAGACAATTGTCTTTGTGTCCTCCCTACTTCCTTCCTTTTCCCATCTCTCTTCCACATTCTGTGGCTTCTCGTTCATACCAGCAGAGCTTATTAATCCAAACAAATCTCAAACTGCAAGCATGCATATTAGCATAAAAGCTTTTCTGGGTCTCTGATCTATTGTCCTTTTCCTATGACCCATAAATAATATTGTTTTTCAGTGATGTGATATTTTGAGGCTTTTTTTTTTTTTTTTTTTTTTTGCCTACCATACCAAACAAAGAGTCTCACGGTAGATACTGAATATTTTAGATTCATCTTAAAAACTGGTGTGTACAAACTCAGCAAGATACCATGCAAACTGTGGCACTCCTTACTAGAAATTAATCCCGAAAATTAGATTAGATAATGTAGCTTGGATCTTAAATCTATTAGGTTCAGGTTTTGGAAAGTCTTTACTGTATCCTGTGATCTTATACGGTATGCTGATTGGACACAAGGGACTTTCTCAAAATTGTATTCCAAACTTTGCAAAAATGTCAAGTAACTGACTACTCACTATTCAATGACAACAGTAAAAAGTACTGTTGCGTATTCATTACTAAAAGTCTCTGAGGAAGGACCGTCTATAAAAATTCAGAAGAGAGATCCAAAGGAGGTATATACCAGACATATTTCAGGATACCTGCTTGCCATGCCCTTTTGGGGAAGTCTTCACTCAAAGTACAAAGTGACCTTATTAGAAGGGGGTAGTCACCTGAGCCAAAGATAATTGCAGTAAACTATCTTTCATCCTGATAGAACTCCAGCTGTTGAACTTATATGTCAATGTATTTAGATACACACCTTTGAAGAGAAGGAATTTTCTGAGTCCCCTTCGATAGAATGTTATTCCCTTCAACTCTCCAGATATAAGGCTTCAATTACCACAGAGGAAAATGACCTCAACCCCAACTCCAGGGAGGGACCTAATTTGGTCTCAGGGTAATCCCGTTCTCCTTGCCAGTGTTGGGTCCAGGAACGGCATATTCTGGTGACTTCTCTTTCTTACCAACAGGGCTTATTATCCCAAACAAATCTCTAACTGCAAATCTGGTTGATGAGACATGAGGGGAAATCTGCTCATTTTAGGAGCAGATTTTAGGGAAATTTTCCTCACTCCTAATAAAAGCCAAAGGAAGAAATGGCCACTTACCCCCCTGAATACTGCTGTATCTTGATACGAGGCCTGGAACTGCTGGACATTTTACTAAGCCCATACCAAGGATGGCTGAGTGAAGGGATAAAAAGAACCTGGGGTTCTTGATGACACTGTTGAGTCTCCAAATCAACCAACTTCTAAAGCTCACCCTACCTCTGGACGTCCTGTTATACGACATAATACATTTCCTAGTTTTTCAGCCAACTTGAGCCAGGTTTCTATTGCTTGGAGCTGAAAGATTGCTGGATCAGAAAGGATGCTATGACTTATGGCTTGGATTGAAAAGTGAGTTGGGTAAATCTGATTCCCTCTCTTGGGAAATACTGGAACTGAGAGACAACAAAGAGGGAAGCTTCCAGTTAGTTGTGAGGAACTGAACTCAAAGATGATATAAAAACAGGGAATTCTCGTGAAACGTTGTAAAAGGAATAAGGAGAGAAAGCCAGCTAGGAGAGAGAGAAGAGGGACAGAGAGATGTGTAGCAAAAAGCAGAGAAGTCACTGGAAAGAACAAGATCAACCCTTTTAAAAAAAGAAATCTTTTAGCTTTCTATTTCCAACAATGCTGTGCTACTGCTTCATTTCTTACCCTTGAATTATCCTGAGACATCTCTGTAACCTTACACTGTATCCCTCTTCACAAGAAATGGCTTGCGTGAGCACATAGGGACACACTCAAGTAGATGGAAAGGGACACATCAAATTGGACTAAAATAGAAAATTAAAATGGACCCACAATAACAAAGGACTAAGGAATGGTGCTTCAATAATAGAAACACATAAAGACTAAAAAGTAAATAAAAAGTGAACAAAATGATCGTGTATTCCGTATTACATGAACTGGCCACTAAAAGAGACTAAATTATGTGTCAAAGATGTTCTATAGATAGCAAAAAGGTATCTAAGTCAGCATTCAATTTTCAAACTCTTTCCTGATACATTTTACCTTTCATTCATTTTTACGCTTTTGGAAAAGAATGCCAGAGCTTGACATTTTCTCTCTGCAATCTCTCTCCCATCTGGTGCTCCTATCTTCTACCTGCCCACTCCAACTAGGTCCGAATGAATATTACTTTTCACTTGGGTTACTGAAGACCTTTCCCAATTCCTACACAAATGAATCTTTCTAAAGCAGAACTCTGAATATGTTATTCCTCTATTTAAAAAATTTTCAGTAGTTCTTCCATGCCTATGGCATTAATTAAGCCATACTACCCTTAGCCTAGTTGGTATATAAGTTTCCACCCATCTTTTGTGCACTATCGTTTCCTAATTCTATTTCTTCCTACCATCCCTCTTTTCCTTCAGTCAACCTGAACTGCTTTATTCTCTGTATCAGTCTCATAATTTTCTAATTAATTACGTTAGCTCATACTATTACCTTCAAGTGAAACTTATCCCAACTCTAAATTCTTTTCCATCTTTTTAGGCAGCACACAGGAATAACACATTTTTAGAGGCTATACGACTATGCCTCTTTTATTTCAAGAGACTTGAAAAAAACAGAAAACCACATTTCATTAAACTTGCAGTCCCCTGAATTAAGAACAGCAACTAAGGTATAATAGATGCTTAATAAATATGTGCATAAATTTATTTTTAGACTATTAGAGAATGAAAGAGACAATGAGGTTTCCTTTTCTATCTTCAGGTTAAATAATAGGAAAATCCTTTTTAAGGGTTTCTATTTCTCTTTCAAGGAGAGTTTGAGTTAGCTAAATATCTAGTTTAGAGTGTAAGAAGACAATTAAAATGGTTAATGATGCTACATTGAGATTTCTGAGAGAAATTAAGAAAGGAAATTGAATGGGTATTGGGCAACTAGCTTACTAGCAACTAAAGTCAGAATTTCATAGCAGGATTATTTTATTTGGAAAACTCAAATCACTATCAATAAATTTCATGCATTCTGTGTAAGACACAAAGCAAAACAAGTAGATCAGACTTTTCAGAAATAATAACAAGTACATTTCAGAAACAAATTAAATAGGGCATTTTGTCCCTCTGTTTCTTTCCATTAATCTCAATGAGTTTTTTCTTTAAAAGGAGGGGAAAAAAACTGAGTTGTACATATGAAGAATGGGTAACAGACTACCTTGAAGTCACATAATAACCAGCACACAAGAATCCTTATGTTAAGGCCTATCAGCACTTGACTGTGCTAAATAAGTTATCTGCATATGAATACATTTAAGATGTTTAATCTTCTTGGTAAATTGAAAAATAACATTCTCCAGTAAATGAATAACTAGAACCATTAATAACAGGAAAACAATTAAGAGCAAATATATTCTGGCCAACTCTACCTTGGTCCACAGAAGCTCAATCTTAGTTCAAAACAATAATCATCATTGTTAGTCAATTCTCTCAAATGTTTAATAAACATCTGAAGAGCATCTACTATATCCCTGGGCTAAACACTCTGCCAGGTACCAGAGGTACAAACATAAATAAGAAATTGTTTTCAGCATTGCAGATAACGCTTTAAATACTGTAATTAAATTTTCTCTCAAAGAATGATTGTAATGTAATCTGAAATCAGATTTCATACTCATAATTACCTTCTAAAGTGTCTGCATCTACAGTGAAAAATAAAAATAAGCCTTACTTAGAAAGGGAAATTTCACCCCATATAAAACATAAAGTTACATTCTCCATGCAGCATTAAAAAAATTTTTTTTTATTGGAGAAGTTGTAGGTTTACAGAAATCATGCATAAAATACAGGATTCTCATATACCACTCTACTATTAACACCTTGTATTGGTGAGTTCCATTTGTTACAATTGAAGAAAACATATTAAAAGTTATTTTTTAAAGTAAAAATGTAGAAAGGAAAGGAGAAAGAGCCAGAAGACCCTGGATTCAGAGTATTAAGCTGATGGGCACAGATTCTTAATAAGACATAACAGATGGACATGGTTAGTGAAACATGGTTAAGACTGAGGAGAGGAGACAGTTGATGACAAGCAAAAAAAAATGTACAATTCTCACTTGTTTTTAGGTGTGGGGAACTAATTTAAAAGCTACTTGAGATGTCTGTCTTAGAGTTGTAAAGCAGTACTTTAAAAAGTCACTTTTTTATGGATTAAACACAGCACAATATTAAAGAATATACCTTTCATTTGAAATAACTCCTAATTTGGTCTTTATAGAACTATAAACAGAGGTATCAAGTGGCAAAATCATACAACTGAGTCAAGAAATAAGTAAAGGATGAGAAGCAGATAAATAGTATTTATTTTGGCTCAACAATCTGACAATGGCCAAAAAACTGTTTAAACAATAATGACTTAAATCTTGATGTATTCTATATTGCAAAGAGGAAAAACTCATAGTATAAGAGATAATGTAGCAATAAGAGATTTCAACAAGCAAATGAAATATTTAGCAGAGAAAAGGAAATCAGCTACTTTAAACCGATTATCTAGATTTTTTTTTCTTTTCATTTTTCCAAAGGATATGTCCAATCATTGGAGCTTCTATGAGGCCCCCGCCCCTTTAAATACATTTACTTTGTACGGAAAATTGAAATAACACAAAAATTCCTTTAAGGGGGGAATAATGAGGCCATTGTATTGAGCAGAAAAATATTTACTAACATATACTTTATCACAATTATGTTTTATCTAAACAATAGAATGCAAACCCACCAATTTATGTTTTTGCTTTCCTCGCTTTTACTTCAAATTTTAACAGATCTCATCTTATGATTGACTTTAGAATTCTAAAACACACATGCAAGTGCTAAGTAATGGCCAATCAATAAAATAGAATAAAGCAAAGTGAAATCAGAAAGGCATTCAGATGATACATATAATTTATAAATTGTAGATAACATGGAAAGACAACTCATATCAACAGAAACCTCGGAGCTTGTCCCACAGTGATCTGCAAAATTACTGGTGGAACATTTTGGTACTGGCACTGAAATCTACTAAAAACAAATCTACTTCTCATTTTATGGCACAGATCTGCATCCTGGGGCTACAACTGACCATTCCCCCACAGTTTTAAGTTCTCAGAAAGCTTCTGAGCCAGGTGATTATGAATATTCATCTCTGTATCCAATGTAATCTTCACCCTGTGAGGAAGACAAGCCTTCTTTAAACCACAATTTCAGGAGGCACTGAAGTAGTCTTCTGTGTGAATATGCCAGTTCCCTTTCCCAATGCTCTTCTTATTGGATCTTCTCTTTTCATACCTGCTGTTGCAGCAATTCTTCTGGTGGAGGAGAAGGGAAGTTGGTACCAGCACTGAGAATTTCAGCTGAGGAGAAAGGATGAGAGGCTGCTTTTCTTACTCTGCTGTTCCCAGAAGGAATGCAGAATTGAAAATATTCAAATTCAAGCCTGAAGTTATTTTTTTGTAATGTATACAGTAATTGAAGAAACTTCAACTAAATTGTCTTTTCAAAAACAATGTCTTTTCTTATCTTCTCTATTGTTGGACCTTCTCTGTCCTGCTCTGGTGGAGGGGAAGGGTAGTTGGTACCAGGGATGAGGGTCAAGTCATTGAGGCCCTCTATCAACGTTTCTGAAGAGGAAGGATGAGAGGCTACTGTATCTTTCCTGGGAATTTTCTTCTGGGGGCATCTGCAAAGACTCAGGATTCAAGGATGGGTCAAACTTCAGCAGTCAATTCATACAAGCTGAGTCACTGCTTGGAGCTCTTCCTGGATCTTTGCGTTTAGATGAGAAGGTGATGCGCAAGGCTCTGAAATTGCTAAAAGTTGACCTAGGAAGGACTCCAGGCCAATTTGGGCCTTTCAAGAGTTTTAAAAGAAAAAAGTGAGATAAATGAGACTAAGAATCTATATATACACTAGGGACTAGGTTAATAGATGGGGACTCAAAAACGAATAAAAGTCCGGTCTCAAGGACAGTTTAATGAAAGACAAACAGTTGAAATACAATGTTTCAACATTATGATACCAATGTATGCAAGGTATTAATGGAGCAGGAAAACGCTAAACTCTGTTCAATTTTCTGGGAATTTTTCTCCCTTTCTAAAGCACTGTCCCAATCTTTAATTTGGAGTTCAAAATCTTCTGAGTCCTCTATATCACAATCTATGTGCTACAATATTGCAATACTGGCAGCCCAACTCACTCACACTTCCCTGATTTCATATGTATAGTGAATATTTTTCATCCTATCAGTCCATACTGTACATCTTCTATATAATCAAACTAGGTAGCAATATAGTATAGTGCAGAGGTTCTCACACTGTAGTGTACATAAGAAGCACCTTGGGAGGCTTGTTAAAAATGCAGTCCTGGATTCTACGCCCAAGGAATCTGATTCAGAAAATCTGGAATGGAACCTAGGAACCTTTTTATACAGGTACCCAATATAATTTTGAGGTTAGTGGTCTAAAGTGGACACTAGTGTAACAGTTAAGAGCATGGGTTTTTAAATCAAGACTCATCTACGTTTGAATCATACCACTTTCACTATTAACTATGTTACTATGGGCAAATTTTTTTCACCTCTCTGAGTCTCCATTTCCTCATCTATAAGATGATAACAATAATACATGCACCTAGGTTGGGTTTGAATGAGATAATGGATACAAAGTGCTTAGTAAAGTACCTGGCACATGGTAATTAGTCAGGAAATGCCAGTTATTGTTACAAGTATTATTAACAATAATTTTTAAATTAGCTTTTCTAATCAAGGCCATCTGAATCTGGTTGGTTCTTGCTCCCCAAACACTTATATTAGTTAGATGCCCAATTACATGAATTCAAGCTCTTGTCATTTCTATTGTTGGATCTTCCAAGGGATCCAAGTTTTTCATGGTGACTTGGTTAACATTGGAGTAGTGTGCCAAAGGGAGTTCCAAAATTATATTAATGACATACTGTCTATGATGGCTAATTTCATGTGTCAAGCTGGCTAGGTTTTGGTGTCCAGTTGTTAACAGGGTCAAGCAAGCATGGTCTGATGGTGAGGGTAATCATTGGTCAGCTGGCTGCACCTATGGCTGGTTACATCTACAGTCAATAAAGGAGAATGCTTTCAGTAATGAGAGGATTCTCCTCATCCAATCAGCTGGACGCTCCAGAAGGAGAACTGAGGATTTCTGTGTTCAGAAAGAATTTCTATCTCTATTTCATAAAGCCATTTTCTCCTGAAGAATTCATTGTCACCTTCATCAGAGTTCACATCTTACAGCTTCCTCTGGGGTATTCAACATCACCTTCAATTGAGTTTCCAACTTGTGGCCTGCCTCACGGATTTCAGGCTTGCCAACCCCTACAATCACATGAGCCAGTTGTGATAACAAATCTCTTAATATTTATAGGTATATCTATAAATCCTGTTGGCTCTGTTTCTCTGGAGAATGCTGACTAATACACTATCACCAGGATTCTTTACAAAACATAAATGAGGAGATTTGATTTTAGTGCCCTACCAATTTCTGCTGTTGCTTTCCCTTTCACATATGAGGGTCCCATTCAACGATAAAGATGTTTTTTTAAAAAAATCAACAAATGAACCGCCAAATGAATGGATATTTTAAGGAATGAAGTTATAATATGGTATTAACAAGGAAGAACCTTGAAAACATGCTCAGTGAGATATGCAAGGCACATAAAGACAAAAATTGTATGGTATCACTTATTAGAGATGACTAGAAATAGCAAATTTGTAGAAATAGAAAGCAGATTAGAGGTTGGGGGTGGTAGTTGGGGGATGAGGAAGAAGGGGAAGTATTAAAAAAAAAAAACAGCCTACCAATACTATTGCAAAAAAAAAAAAAAAGAATAAGGAGGGCCAATTATTCTCAACTTATCTCAAAAGAGGAGGGAGTTCCTGAAGTAATTTAAATAACAAAAATAAGAATTAGCTAGTTGCAGAAGAGGAAGAGTCAATTGGTAAGGGAGTTAAAAAGTCAGAAGTGATATATTTTGGTCATAGCTCCCAAGTCACCAATTTCCCATAGATTTAGTGTATCCAACAAGATTTAAAGTTATATGTGTTAATTCAGGATTTGATTACACTTACACTGTTCTATATTTCTTTGAATTGGTGATATATTATTTTAAAAATATTTTCAATGTTTTTTTGGTGGCATATTCTCTCCAATCCTATACATTTTTTTCAAGGCAGGAACTATCTATATTGTTTCTGTCTGTTTTCATGGTGAATACACAATAAATTTGATAGATTTTAAGAAACAGAGGAGACTTTAGAAGCACCAGTGCCTCACTGTGAATCATATGAAGTTATATGAGATGCATATTTATATAAAAAGCTGTTAATTGACTCCTTGGTACAGTTAATAATTATTCTCATGTAGTGTCTATGTAAAGCTTTTGGAGTGGCAAATTACTTTCATTAAAATAATCAGCTCTATAAAAGAAAGATACAGAGCCTAAAAAGTTACCCGAGCCACTGACAAAACCCAATCACAACTTATTATAATGAAGCAAATTGATCAAACCAATGTGCCTGGCCTATAATAGGTGTTCAACACATCTACTGAATGAATGAATGAATGAATGAATGAATAAATGTACAATGGTTGCCTTTATATATATATCAACTGTAAGCACATTATTTTATCTAAAAGAAACCTAACTAAAACTAAAAGCAAACACATTTCCCATTAGAACTCAGTTTGAGCTTATCCAATTACTATAGCTCATTCATTTAAAACTCAAATTTAAATGACCTTTATTTAATTTTACTTTAATGAATACAACAGACTATCATTCAGCCATAAAAAGGAATAAAGTCCTGATACATGCCACAAAATGAATGAACTTTGAAAACATCATGTTGAGTGAAAGCCAGGCACAAAAGGACACTATTGTATGACTCCCCTTATCTGAAACACCTAGAATAAGCAAACACCTAAAGACAGAAAGTAGATTACAGATTACCAGGGGCTGGGGTAGGGAAGAGACTGAACAGAGAGTTATTGCTTAATGGGTTCAGAGTTTGTTTAGGGTGATAAAGTTTTGGTAATGGGTGGTGGTATTGGAAGCACAATATTGTGAATACAATTAATATCACTGAATTGCTTTATACTTTAAAGTGATTAAAATGGGAAATTTTGTGTTGTATACATGTTACCACAACAAAAAGTTTTTTGAAAAATCTTCCTTGCGTTGGAGATGTGAAATAGTGTTTCAACAAAGAATATATAGCTTGAGGCTACTTAACATTATTATAAGTCTAACTTGAACTCAGAAAAGTCCTTAACAAAAGACACATCTACTAAAAACAATAGAAATATTTTTATTTCCATGTATAAAATAAAAGGTAGAAAACACAGCTTTTCCTAAATCCTGAAACTCATACTGAAACAGTACTATTTCTGGAAATCTCATGCCTACTGAGACCAGACACATTGTTAGGACTTTGAGTAAACATACAAGTAGAACTTGCTTTGGTTTTAGATCTATTGAATACAACCTTGCTTCAAGGTTATTATTTTTACTTTTGTTTACCTTATGTAATTATATGAAAAGCATATTTCCTGTTTTAAACATAAAATAATGTGGAAAAACAAGTAACATGGTCAAATTTAGATAATTTATAGTTTTCTATTTGAATTATTAGAAATGTGAATAGGAAAAAAGAGGTTGAGATTGTTTAAGAAGATGAACAGGATGTTTAAAGATTTTAATATATTGATACCAATCCTTTACTTCCTCCAATCTGATAATTATGCCAAACATGATGTAACTCTACTAAAGTATCATATCATTACAATCTCAATAATGGGTACACAAGTATTTTTAACTGATAAGCAAGAAGCATTTCTGTTTTTAGGGGAATGCTATTTCCGTAAAAGCTTCTTCTTTTTGACTTTCAGTGTGAAGGCTGAAATTCTTCTCTCTAGACCTTAGAGAACGGCCAAGTAGCATATACTCCTACTGATAATTATATTCATATTTTCCTATACAGATCATAGTTTTTCTTCTACTTGTTCTGAAAGCTCATAAGAGAGATGGTTTGACCACAACACTACAGAATACCTCTTCTGCCTCACCCCCTATCTTATTTCATCTTATATTCCAGTTATTGCTGTAGCAACCAGTTGACTGTAACAGCACCTTCCCTCAGTTGCAAATAGAAAGTTCTCCCTTTCTGCCCAAGTGCATTTTCTACCTCAGTTGCAGAAAATCATGAGTTTAAATATGTTTGTTCATAAAAGCCAAAAGAGAAGATAATTGTTAAAGCTAAATTTAGGATATTTAGTGTATTAGTCAGCCAAAGGGGTGCCTTTGCAAATATACCAATAATTGGTCGGTCTTTATAAAGGTATTTATTTGGGGCAGAAGCTTAGAGTTACCAGGCCACAAAGCATAAGTTTCTTCCCTCACCAAAGTCCATTGCCACGTGTTGGAGCAAGACACCTGCCGACATTTGCCAGGGTTCAGGCTTCTTGGGTTCCTCTCTTCCTGGGGCTGCATTTCTCTCTGCACTTAATTCTTCAACTTGCTCCACAAGGCCAGCTATAGACCATGAGGCTCTCTAGGCTTTGTCTCTCCACAAGGCCAACTGTAGACTATCAGGTGAATGGCTCACTTCTCTTCTCCTGGGGCGTTCTCTCCAACATCAGAACTGCTTCTCAAAAACCGCTTCTCAAATCTGCTCCCTCTGTCCTCTGCCTTGCCTTTTATATTCGATTCCCCCACCCACCAGGGGGTGGGGCTCAACACCCTAATGACATGGCCCAGTCAACGCCCTAATCATAACTTAATCATGCCAGACTAACAGATCCGTTTACAAGTATGATTCAATGTCAATTTTTGGAATTCATATTAAATCAAACGGCTACATTAAGCAATATTTTTGTTATTTAGCATATTTACATAAGTTATGTACAGCTACTAACTCAGTGCTTTATGGGGAAAAGATCTACACAATTACAGTCAAACAAAGTTCTTAAGGCTAATAAACTGTTTATAGCTAATGCTGAGAAGATAATATTGTATTTGCACTTGCCTTAGATTAGTGTTTATTAGTGAACCACCAAACCACATTTTTTGGGCCTATCTTCATCCTCTACAACAACTTCTGGGTGTGCAAATACTTAGGAGCACTCCTAGGACAATTAAAATTTTTAATGTAAGAGCTGTCTTAGAGAAAAGATCTTGTTAAAGGTAAGAAGACTGTGGACACTAGCAATGTCTTCCTGCTGTACTCCCACCACCACCAATACACCATCACTACCTCCTGGGCCAGCACAAGGACCCAAACGAGCTTGATAACAAAAGTACAGCTGTACAGCTGCACTGCACTTTACCATTTATAAAACACCCTCACAGACTTAATCTCGCTTGGCTTAATCCTCATAACAGCTTTCTTAGGTTACCTCAGCAAGCAAGTATTATTAGCCCCAAGTAGGTGATATAAACTATGTAAGTACCTAATAAAACCAGGATAATTACATGGATCTCCTGGTATCCAGCTGAGTGACTTTTCACTGTAGTACAGTAAGTTTCAAGTATCCAACAGCTTCACTTGGTTACCTTCATTTGCAGGCAAGACCTTACCTGATCTGGGGAAGATAATTCAAGAACACAAACACTGACTGAGGGTCCATAACTGGTGGAGAGACATGTATCCCAGCAATAGGATACACTTACTACAACCTCCCATCCAGTTGGACCTTCTCCAAAAGAGCTGCACTCTTAAGATAGCTTCTGAACTTAACTGTAGAGCTGTCTAATTTTTTCCCAAAGGAAACTATTCTTATTTTTTCCCAAAAGCAAAAGCAGTACACGCTCATTGTGGAAAAAATTCAAAGAAACAAAGTTCAAATGAAAGTCCCCCATAACCTGCCCTTCTGACACAACGGCTGTACGGCTTGATTTGTATTTTCGAACTTTTCCCTATGCCTGTGAAAATATGTATGTATAATGAAACATAAACACTTTATGTATAAATACATTTTATGGTATAAATAAATGTATCATATCCATATATTACAGAAATTACTTTAAATAGGAGATATTTAATAGTCATATTTTAAAACCCCAATACAGTCATACTATACACACTATTCTACAACTTATTTTTCTTTTCCTTTTTTTTTTCTAGGAGGTACCAGGGATTGGACCCAGGAACTCATACATGGGAAGCAGGAGCTCAACCACTGAGCTACATCTGCTCCCCAATGAGAGTTGGTTTTGTCATTTGTTTGGTTTTTTATTTTTAGGAGGTACCAGGGACTGAACCCAGGACCTCATACATAGGCCGCAGGAACTCAACCACTTGAGCTATAGCCGCTCCCCTGCAACTCATTTTCTTTTCTGAAAAATTCATTCCAAGAGTAATTCTTCCACAGCTGTATTTGATTCAGAAAGAAAACTTTATTTATAAAGTGATACAAACAGAATAAACCATTTTTGAGACTCTAAGCTTATTTTCACCTATAAATAAAAATGCCTCTGCAAAAAAAAGGGAAAGAAATAACATTTTGATTAACTATATCTGACATAAACCTAATATTCGAATGAAAAAAATATGACTGATAAAAATACAATCTGTCATATGTCTACAGACTAATCTGTAACAAAAACTTGAAAGTTTAGTCAAGCAATTTTTTTTCTAGTCATTTATCTTAAAAAAATAATTAAGAGTATGTTTAAAGATTTAGTTTAACTGATGGTAATGTTTTTATAATAATGGAAAACTGGAAATAATCTAAACATCTATCTACAAAAATTGGTTAAATACATTACGGCATATTTAATTGATGGACTGCTATATAGTGATTTAAAATAATTTTACAGGAATATAATTAACAAATTGAAAGTGTTTTCTTAAGGTATTAGGTGAAAGGTAAGTTATATAATTGTTTCTTAAAAAGTTAATACCTATCATATGATCCAGCCATTTCACTCCTGAGTGTTTGAGAAAAAAAGCGCATTTCCATACAAAGATGCATACATGAATGTTTTTGAAATTTCATTTGTAATACTCCAAAATTGGAAACAACACAATAGGTGAATGGATAAACAAATTGTAATATAGCCACACAACAGAATATAATACACCAATAAAAAAGGAATGAACTACTGATATATGCAACACCATGGATGAATCTCAAAATAATTATGCTGAATGAAAGAAGCCAAACAAAAATAAGAGTATAGACTATATGATTCCATTTCTATAATACTCTAGAAATTGCAAGCTAACTTATAGTGACAGAAAGTAGATGAATTGCTTAGGGGTAAGGGGTAAAGGGGGCAGGAGGAAGGAATTATCAAGGGACACAAAAGAACTTTTGGAGGTGTAAACATTTATTATCTTGACTGCGGTGGTTTCATAGGTATATACATATGCCAAAAGTTTTCAAATTGGATACTTCAAATGTGTCATTCATTGTATGTAAATTATATTTCAAAAAAGCTGTTAAAAACATACACATAAAACTAAAATTATGTTAGGATCCACTGCTTTGTTTGAAACATAAAACAAAC
>PVKH010016846.1:0-15604 GCA_004027955.1 Chaetophractus vellerosus
TGGCCTGAACTGTGATCTATGTCTGATGGCAAAGCCCCAAAATGTGTGTAACTATTAGAGGCGTTATGCCACACTTAGGGATGTGCATGTGGGGGGTTGTGGGAGGGGTGGGGGGGTGGCATATGGGTACTCCTGGAATCTCTGTGTAACATTCATGTAATCAATGTATCCTAAAAATGTATATAGATATATAAAAAATTTTTAAAAATTAAAAAATAAAAATAATAGCTAATTCCTGCAATTGAAGAGCTAACACTTTAGCGAGTTAAACAGGAAAAATGAGAAAAGGAAATATTCAAACCAATCCATTGATCCTCTCTGAATATTTTTCCTTAGGTTTAAAAATATATATTTTTAATTTAAACCTAATAAAATTCTCTTTTTTATTTAAAGATATATGAGATTTGACCAATGTATAGAGTTATGTAACCACCACCATAATCAATATACAGAACAGTTCCATTGTCCCCCAAATTGCCTCATGTTTCTGCTTTATAGTCATATCCCCCTTCTCCTTAACCTCTGGAAATCACTGGTCTGTTTTCCATGCCTATTGTTTTGCCTGTTCAGTAATGTCATATAAATGGAATAATACTACATGTAACCTTTTGAGACTGACTTCTTTCACTCATCATAAAGCACTTGTGATTTATATATGTTGTCGCATATATCAATATTATGTAGTATTTCATTGAATGGATAAAGCATAATTTGCTTATCCATTACCCAAACGTGGAATGTTTGTGTTGTTTACCATTTTGGGTAATTATGACTAGAGCTACTATAAATATTTGCATATAGGTGTTTATGTGAACGTAAGTTGTCATTTTACTTAGATAAATACTCAGGAGAGGGGTTTCTTGGCCATATGGTAAAGATATATTTAACTTTGTTAGAAACTGCTAAACTTTTTTTCAATATGGCCCTATCATTTTGCATCCACCAACAATGGATGGGAGTTCCAATTGCTCTGCATCCTCTCCAACTCTTGATATTGTAAGTTGTTTTTTTTTTTGTTTGTCTTCAGTTATTCAAATGGGTGGGTAATGGTTTCTCATTGCCCTTTTACTTTGCATTTCCCTAATGACTATGATGTTGAGCATTTTTTTCTTGTGGTTATTTGCCATGGTGAAATGTCTGCTCAGATCTTTTGCTCATTTTGTATTGAGGTGTTTGTTTCTCGTTGAGTTTTAAGAATTTGTTATATATTCTGAATTTAAATTCATTGTCAAATATATGATTTGCAGATATTTTCTACCCAGTCTGTGGCTTGTTTTACTTTCTCTTAAAAGTTGCTTTCACAGAGCAGACATTTTTAACTTTCATAAAATCCTTTTTTTTTTTTGAACTTTTTAATAAATCTTGCTTTGGGTATCATTTCTAAGAAATCATTACCTATTTCAAGGTCATGAGGATTTTGTCTAACATTTTCTTCTAACCAGTTTATGGGTTTCTTTTATACCTAAGTCTATGATCCATTTTGAGTTCATCTTGTATCAGGTGTGAGATACAGGTTGAGGGTCACGTTTTAAGTTTTTACATATGGATGACCAATTGTTCTGGAATCATTTGTTGAAAAGACTATGCTTTTTCCATTGAATTACATTTGCACCTTTGGCAAAAATCAACCAACCATATGTATGCATGTTTATTTTTTACTCAATTCTATTCCATTGATCTCTGTGTCTATCCTTTTACCAATACACACTAGTTATTATTATAGCTTTATAAGTCTTGAAATCAGGTGGTGTGAGTCTACCAAATTTATGTTCCTTTTTCAAAATAACTTTGGCTATGCTGTGCCTTTTGTAAAATATTTTAAGCATTAGTTACCATTCTTTTTTCATTCACATATAACATTTTCATTTTGGTTTTTAAAAAAATACTTAAATCTGAAATATTCCATCCTCTCTAGGTGGGTACAGGACTAGAAGAGAAGGTCAGAAGGAAATAATTCAGAAATTATGGACTTCTGTTATCTCAAAGCCTAGTCAAGAAATGAATTAAATAGCAAGTTCAAAAACTGAGCAAGAAATATCCCCATATCTTCTTTGAAAAGGTGTTTTCAAGGTTTCCTTTTCCATTTGTAGATATATTCCTCCTAAGTGTAAATGTATCTAAATAACATACTAAAAAATGGTAACCAGTACATGTGAACAATAAGAATAGGCACATGTTGAAAAGGGCTGGTACCTGTGTACCCTTGTGTTAACAGCCCAGTCTAATAGAGTGAATAAAACAGATTGAGAGATTGAGAAAGACAGATACAGAGAGATAGAGCTATTCATCAATATATATTAAGTGGTAAGGTAGGAAAGAGTCCAAATATACTCTCTATATTAATATTTCCTTGAAACAGTTATTCTTATTCTCTATATAAACAGCAATCTCAGATTCTCTTAGTTTACAGAGACCGTCCTTCTTCAGCACTCTTGGGGATTGAATCATGTCCCCCACAAAAGGCAGGTTCAGGTCCCAAACCCTGGTCCTGTGGGTGTGAACCCATTTGTAAATAGGACCTTTGAAGATGTTATTAATTAAGGTGTGCTCAAACTGAATGAATGTGGGCCTTAATCCAGTATGGCTGAAGTCCTTATAATTGAAGAAAATTGGACATGGAAAAGAAACTATGGAGAACAGCCAGAAGCTGGAAGTCAATGGAACCCAGAAGATAAAGGAGAAGATGCTGCTGTGTGCTTTGCCATGTGACTGAAAAGCAAAGAAACCCCAAAGATTGCCAACCAGCCAGAAGATAACAACCCTAAGAGGAAGCAAGCCTTCTAGCTTCCAAAACTGTGAGCCAATAAATTCCTGTTATTAAGCCAACCCATGTATGTAATTTGGTTTAGCAGCCAGGGAACTAAACCAAACATCAGGATATAAGGATGTGATCCACAAATATGTATTGAATTAATTACTGAGTACATGTATGTTCTAATCTTCTTTTTTCCTGCTTACTCCACAGTGATTTTTAATTATATATATATATAATTTACACACCATAAAACTCGCCCTTTTAAATGATACAATTCAGTGATTTTTGGTATATTCACAGAGTTGTGCAACCATCACCACTCTCCAATTCCAGAACATTTTCATCATCCCCCAAAGAAATACTATACCCATAAGCAGTCAATCCCATTCCTCCCTTGTCCAAGCCTTTGGCAACCACTAATCTATTTTCTGTTTCTATGGATTTGACTCTTCTGAGAGTTTCAGATAATTAAATCATATATTATGTGGCATTTTGTATCTGGCTTCTTTCACTTAGCATGTTTTCAAGGTTCATCCATGCTGTAGCTGAATCATACTGTAAAATATTCCATTGCAATGGATACATCACTTTCTGTTTATCCATTCATCAATTTATGGACATTTGGGTTGTTTTCAATTTTCAGATATTAAGAATGATGCTATTGGGAGCCAGCTGTGGCTCAATTGGTAGGGCTCTGGTTTACCACATGGGAGGCCCCAGGTTCGGTTCCTGGGGCCTCCTGGAGAAGGCGAGTCGCCGCGAGCAGTCAAGCCACCGCGCAGTGAGCTGACTCAGCGGGATGCCGCAGCAGGGGGAGACAAGCAGACACAGAAAAATGCAAAGCAAATGAACACAGCAAGCACAAGCAGCAAGGGGAGGATATATAAAATAAAATAATAAAAAAATAAAAAAGAATGATGCTGTTATGAACTTGGTGTAAAAGTTTTTGTGTGGACATATGTTTTCAGTTCTCTTCCATACACACTCAGCAGTGAAACTGTTGGGTGATACGGTAACTCTTTAACTTTTTGAGGAACTGCCAAACTGTTTTCTGCAGCACTTGTACCATTTTGCATTCTAACAGTAATGTATGAGGGTTCCATTTTCTCTACATCCTTGTTATTATCTGTCATTTTTATTATAGCCAACCTAGTGGGTATGAATGGGCTTCTCATTGTGGATTTGCTTTGTATTTTTTCATGTACTTATTGGCCATTTGTAAATCTTCTTATAAAATTCTACTCAAATCCCTTGCCTATTTTTAAATTGGGTTCTTTTTCTTAGTGAGTTTTAACAATACTTTACATATTATGGATACTAGACCCTTCTCAGATGATTTACAAACATTTGCCCCGATTCTGTGAGCTGTCTTTTCGATTTCTTCATGCACAAAAGGCTTTAATTTGGTTGATGTCCAGTTTAGCTATTTTTGCTTTTGTAATTTTGCTTTGGGTGTCATGTTTATAAAACCACTGCCTGATCCAAGGTCACATCAATTTATGTCCATGTTTTCTACCTCTTATATTTAGGTCTTTAATCTATTTTGAGTGAATTTTTGTATATGGTATAAGGTGGAGGTCCAACTTAATTCTTTTGCATGTGGATTTCCAATTGTCCCAGCACCATTTGTTGAAAAGACTACTTTTTCTTTATGAATTGTCTTGGCACCCTTGTTGCAAATCATTGGCTACAAAAGTAATGGTGTATTTCCGGCCTCTCAGTTCTGTTCCACTCATCTGTGTCCACCCTTATGCCAGTACCACATTTTCTGAATTACTGTAGCCTTGTAGTAAATTTTGAAAGCAAAAGTGTGAATCTTCCCACTTTGTTCATCTTTTTTAAAGATTATTTTGGCCATTCTGGGTCCTTTTTATTTCTATGTAAATTTTAGGATCAACTTGGAATTTATGTTCAAAAGCCAGCCAGGGTTTTGGTAGGAATTACATTGAATATGAGGAGTACTGCCATCTTAACAAAATTGTCTTCCAATCCATGAACAAGGGATGTTTTCCCACTTAACTAGGTCTTTTTTAATTTCTTTCAATGATGTTTTATAGTTTTCATTGTACAAGTCTTGCACTTATTTTGTCAGATTTATTCCTAAGTATTTTATTCTTTTTGATGCTATTGTAAATGGAATTGTTTACCTAAATTGATTTTTAGATCATTAATTGCTAGTGTATAGAAATACAATTATTTTTGGATATTTATCTTGAATCATGTAACTGTACTCAACTCATTTATTAGCGCTAATAACTTTTTTGTATTCTTTAGAATATATTTACAAGATCGAATAGAAATAGTTGAACGTCTCCTTTTACAATCTGGATGCTTTTTATTTCTTTGTCTTGCCCAATTATTCTGTCTAGAACTTTCAGGGCAGTGTCGAATAAAATTGATAGGAGCATTTCTAGTCCTTGTCTGCTTCCTGACTTTAGCGGAAAACCTTTCAATTTTTCACCATTACATCTGAAGTTAGTTGTGCATTTTTCATAGATGCTTTCTGACAGAGCCCCTTCTCTTCCTAATTTGTTGAATGCTTTTATCATTAAAGGGTGTTGGGTTTTGTCAAGTGCTTTTTCTAATTCTATTGAGATGATTGTGTTGATTTTAATCTTTAATTCTATTAATGTGGCGTATTACACTGATTTTCATATGTTGAAATAACCCTGCATTCCTAGAATAAATCCCACTTGGTCATATCGTATAATCATTTTTACATGTTGCTGGATAAAATTTGCTAACATTTTCTTGAGGATCTTTGCATCCATATTCATAAGGGACATTGAGCTGTAGTTTTCTTTTGATATCTTTGTCAGATTTTTTAATCAGGGTAATATCGGCCTCATAGAATGAGTTGGGAGGTGTTATGTCCTCTTTTGTGTTTTGGAGGTAATTTGTAAAGGACTTTGTTAATTTGGGGTGGCTGTGCTGGGGACGTTGCAGATGCTGTGGCAAACCATGCGGTCAATGGAATGGATGTGGGGATGGCTGTGTGTGCATCTGGAGGTGGGGCAGTGAGACTTGCGCAACCAAATTACTGCCTGTGGTGTTGAAACCACTGCCATGACTACTGAACAGGCTGCTTTGGTTGCTGTGTGGGTGAGAGCTCACTGTACTGCTAGGAGAGTGCTGATAGGAACATAAAGTATGGGACTGCTGGGAAGATTCGGAAGGGATGTTCATCAAACCTTGTTGACTGGGGTGGACGTGGTTCAAATGGTTGGGCATCCGTCTCCCATATGGAGGGACCTGGGTTTGATCCCCAAGACCTCCTGGTAAAAATAAAGAAAAATATAGAAGGCACATGGGCCGCCAGACCCCATGTGTGGGTGCGCTGTTAGGCTCCACTGCGCCACACAGCAAGATGATGACATCACAGGAGAATGACACAAGAGAGAGCCAAGACAAGACACACTGAAAAACCAGGAACTAAGGTGGTGCAGGTAGTAGGATGCCTCTCTCCCACACTGGAGGTTTCCTGGATCTAATCCTGGTGAAGGCAGGAGGAAAAGGATGAGAAGAGGGAGCAGGAAACAGACACAGAGAATTGCCCAGTGAATGGACACAAAAACAGCAAAAACGGGTGGGGGTGCTAAAAGTGGATAAAAGTAAATAAATCTTTTATAAAAAAAAAAAACCTTGTTGACTAAGTGACTGTTCAAAAACTGACTTATACAAGCTCTGAAATGAGGCACTGAGATCTTGCAAATTATATCTGAGAAAAGCAGTTATTTGTCTTGTACTCTGGCTGCTGCTGAGGAGTTAATGACCGAGAGACTGGTTCTGGATGATTTGACACCAGTGTATAACGATACACACTTCCAACACTGTTCAGATTAATAGATGCCAAACTCTGGTCTGAGAGACTGTTGTTGAGGCTACTGCCTGGGCTATCACTACCATCCTGATCAGTGTTGTACAATGTTACCTTTCCCAGGTCATCATGGATTGTGACACTTTAAGGAAACACTGTTCAATGACAGATTATGTCATATGGAATTCTTCCAACCATGACCGGCCTCTCTATAATATGTGACACTATCACAAATGCACTGGAAAATCTCACTTAGTCATCTTTTTGGGTGAGCAATTAATTGCAAAAATAATGAGGCTGGCATAACTGAATAGAGGTTTCCCATCTTTGTGCTGTTGGACTTCTTCCTGGTTCAAGGTTGTATTTGGGTCAAGGAGTGCATTTTTCTTAGAAATCCCTGTTCCATGTGCATTTTGTGCAGCATCATGTTTTTGGATGGCTGCTCCCATGGTGAGCTCTGGTAATGTGTCCATAGATGTTGGGCTGCTCTCCAGTTCAGATGTCATCCTTAATGAAGTTACAGATGGAGAAACCTGTCCATACAAACCCATCTGGCCACAGAAAGAATCTCAGGCCAAGAGCCCTGTCGCTGTGTTCTGTCCCCACCCCTCCCGGAAAAGGTCTCCATTGCACCTGGTACTAAGGCACCAAGCAGTTCAGCAGCAAGAGCAGCCAATGACCCGTCCCTGTCCCCACCCTTGCTTCTGCTCTGCCACCACCTAGTGTTAATTATTCTTTAAATATTTGATAGAATTCATCAGTGAATTTTCTCTGTGGCAAGTTATTTGTTTACTAATACCACCTCTTTACTTGTTATAGATGTATTCCAATTATCTATTTGTTATTTGTTTACTAATACCATCTCTTTACTTGTTATAGATGTGTTCTGATTATCTATTTCTTCATGAGTCAGTTTTGGTAGTTTGTGGCATTCTAGGAATTTGTCCGCTTTATCTAGGTTTTCTAATTTGTTTTCATAAAACTATTCATGGTATTCCTTTATAATCTTTTTTATTTATGAAAGGTTGGTATTAATATTCCCTCTTTTGTTCTTGATTATAGGAATTTGAGTCTTCTTTTTTCCTGGAAGTCTAGATAAGGCTTGTCAATTTTGTTGATTTTTTAAAAAAAACAATACTTGGTTCCATTGATTTTTATGGTTTTTCTATTCTGACTTAAACATATTTCTGCTCTAATCTTTACTATTTACTTCATTCTTCTTGCTATAGAGTTACTTTGTACTTCCTTTCCAGTGTCATAAGAGAAAAGGTTAGGTTATTGATTTGAGATCTTTCTTCTTTTTAAATATGCATGTTTATGACCCTCTAAGGACATTAGCTGTGTCTCATGAGTTTTGGTAAGTTGTGTTTTCATTTTCAGTCATATCAAACTATTTTCTGATTTCCGTTGTGGTTTTTCCCATTAATTATTTAGGAGTGTATTGTTTAATTTCCACATATTTGTGAATTTCCCAAATTTTCTTTTATTATTGATTTCTAATTTCAATATATTTATATATTGAAATATATTATAGAATATATTTTACATGATTTCAGTCCTTTAAATGTATTGAGACTTGCCTTGAGGCCTAATAAATGGTTTATCCTGAAGAATGTTCCATGCACATTTGAGAAGAATGTGTATTCTGTTGTTGTTGAGTGGAGAGTTCTATAGATGTCTGTTAGATCTAGATGGCTTATAGTGTTGTTCAAGTCTTCTATTTCCTTGCTACTCCTTGCAGCCATTATTGAAAGTGGGATATTGAAGTTTCTAAATATTATTGTTAAATTATATCTCTCTCCTTTCAATTCTGTTGGCTTTAGCTTCATGTATTTTGTGACCCTGTTGGTAGATCTATATATGTTTATAATTGTTATATCGTCTTGGTGGATTGTCCCATTTATCTTTATAAAATGTTCTTCTTTGTCTTAAGTAAAAAGTTTTGTCTTTAAGTCTGTTTTGTCTGATATTAGTACAACTACTCCAGATCTTTTTTTAATTACTCTTTGCATGATATATCTTTTTCATTTTGCTTTCAACCACTTTGTCTTTTGATTTAAGGCATGTCTCTTGTAGACAGTATATACTTGGATCATTTTTTAAAATCCATTCTGCCAATATCTGCCTTTTGTTTGGAATGTTTAATCCACTTACATTTAATGTAATTACTGATATGGTAGGTTTTATAACTGCTATGTTGCTTTTTGATTTCTATAAGACTACATCTTTTTGTTACTCCATTTCTCCCTTGCTGTTTTCCTTTGTGTTAGATATTTTCTAATGTACTATTTTAAGTCCCTTTTTGTTTCTTTTACTATATTTTTGAGTTCTTTTCTATTAGCTACCCTGAAGATTGCAATTAACATCTTAACTTATATTAATCTAGCTCATCGTAATACCAATTTAATTTCAGTTGTATATAAAACTTTGTTCCTGTATAGCTGTATCCCCTCCTCCCTTATTTATGCTATTATATTCATACAAATTATATTTTTATACATTGTATGCCAATCACCACAGATTTATAATTATTGCTTTATGCTCTTGTCTTTTCAACCAGATAGGAGAAAAAAGAGTTGAAAAATACATCTATACTGTTTTTCAAATTTACCTACATAGTTGCTTTAACTCGGGCTCTACTTCTTCATGTGGATTCAAGTTGTTACTGTCTAATGTCCTTTCATTTCAGTTAGAAAGACTCCCTTTAGTTTTGTTTTTGTTTGTTTGTTGTTGTTTTTTGTTTTGTTTTGTTTTGTTTTTTTTGTAGTACAGGTCTGCTAGTGACTAATTCTCTGTTTTTTGCTTAACTGGGAATATCTTTTTCTTCCTTTCTGAAGGATAATTTTGCTGAATATAGGATGCTTGGTTGAATTATTTTTTTCTTTCAGCACTTTGAATGTGTGCTCCCTTTGCCTTCTGGCCATGATGGTTTCTGATGAGAAATCAACTGTTAATCTTATTGAAGGTCCCTCATATGTGATGAGTCACTTCTCTCTTGCTTCTTTCAAAATTCTCTCTTTGTCTTTCAACATTCTGATTATGATGTGTCTATGTATGGGCCTCTTTGGCTTAATCCTATTGGGAGTTTGTTGAGCTTCTTGGATGTGTAGATTAATATTTATCATTCCATTTGGGAAGTGTTTTACTATTATTTTTTTCATGTATTCTTTCTTCCTCTTTCTGTCTCTCCTTTCATTCTGTATTCCCATAATGTATATTGAAATGCTTTATGGTGTCTCCTACATCACTGAGGCTCTGTTCATTTTTCTTCATTATTTTTCCTTTCTGTTCCTTAGACAGGATAATATCAATTGAACTTTCTTCAAGCTCTTTCTTCTTCCTGCTCAAATCTGCTGTTGAGCCCTTCTGGTGAATATCTTGATTTCAGATATTGTACTTTTCAACCTAGAATTTCTATTTTTTTATATAATTCTATCTATCCATCGATATCCTCTATTTGGTGAGACATCATTCTCATACTTTCCATTAGTTCTTTGAACATATTTAAAGTAGTATAGGGGCCAGCTGTAGCTCAATTGGTAGGGCGCTGGTTTACCACATGGGAGGCCCCGGGTTTGGTTCTCGGGGCCTCCTTGAGCAGGCAGACCGCCTTGAGAAGGCAAGCTGCCGTGGCAGGGCAAAGCCGCCATGGGCAGGGCAAAGCCCCCACGGACAGGACAAGCCGCCCGCGAGCAGGCAAGGCCACCACACGGTGAGCTGACTCGGCGGGTCGCCGCAACAGGGGGGAGACAAGCAGACACAGAAGAGCGCAAAAATCAACACAGCAAGAACAAGCAGAAAGGGGGGGATAGATAATAAAATTTAAAAAAATAATAAAGTAGTATATTTAAACTCTTTGTTTAGTAGATCCTAGATGTGTGGAGTTTCCCCAAAACAGTTTCTATTAATTGCTTTATTTTCTGTGTTTGAGTCATGCTTTCTTATCTCCTTGAATATTTCATAATGTTTTGTTGAGAACTGGACATTTTATATAATATGCCAATTCTGTAAATCTGATCCCCACCCCCTCAGGGTTTGTTATTGTTGCTCTTTGTTCAGTAACTTTCATGAACTAATTCTGTAGAGTCTATATTTTTTGTCATATGTGGCCACTGAAGTCTCTGCTCAGTTAGCTTAGTGTTCAGCTAATAAGGGACAGGGATTTCTTTAAGTGTGTGCATGTTAGAGCCAGGATGAATGTTCTCACTAGTCTTACTGCAATTCACTCATTAACTGATATTTGATTGGTTACAGTTCTGAATGATTTCTGATTTGGGGATTAATTTTTCCAACTATATGTTTGTTGTTCATTCTTTTGATCAAGAAGCATTTTGGATATTCCTATGTCTCTTAAAATGTTTGGTCAGAGAAATTTATTTAACTTCAATCCAATGGAAAATTGGCATGTCATCATCTTAAAGAGGAGTTATTATTTTCAATTTAATGAAGACTTGAAAGAAAAAGCAGGAGGATGTCAGTTGGAGCAAGCAGCAAGCATGCAGCCATCAGAGATCTTCATGAGTATGGAACAAGACCTTTTCCTCTTCCTCCTTCCTCCTTGAACCCTGGGTTAGTTGTTGGCACAGGCTTCCCAATATTTAAGTTCGAGGTCCATATTCTTGGATCTCCATAGGGTTGTGGGCTCATGGAAGGTGGATACCTTTATCAACTTTCATTGCTCAAAATATCTGGCACAGTGCTTGGCTTATAGGATATTTCCATGCATTTTTTGACAGTGATGATAAAAAACTGATTTCCATGGTTGAACATTTCCCTTGATTGTTAATAGCCTGAAATATCCATTTAGCCTTACTCCTCAAAATGGACTAATTCATTCTTGTATATGTAGAGTGTGAGAGAATTTATTCTGGCAAATAAAGTTATAATTCATTTTGTAGAAATCACTTTGTAAATAAGCCTGATTATTTGGCTCAGTCTATTTTTGAAAAATTTTACATAGAGTGATTCATTGGGTTATGGTTCTACTTAATTACCTCCTCAAAGTCACTCTTTTCATTCTTACTTATTGTATAATTCAGAGCTCAGCTTCTCAAACAGGTCTCTACACTCTGGTCTATTAATTGACTCATCGGGAATTTGCCAACCCATGACATACCTTTCTGCACACAAAAAAGCAGACCTCTAAAAAAAGAAAAAGAAAAAGAAAAAGAAAAAAGGAAACAAGAAAAGAGAAAGAAACAAAACCCATGACCTCCATGTATTTCATTTCTTTGAATTGTTCATTCCTCTTATCCTAAACACTGGTAGAAATAATGAAGTGTCAACTTTTGCTTGATATAGAACTGTTAAATCACACCCAGAGAGAAGGGGAAAAGACAGAAGGGGAAACCTTTTTGCTCTCTGCTTCAACATATGCAGAGCAAAAAGTAGTGATCTGGACACTAGTAATGGATGACAGGGAGGGATAAAACGAAGAAAGAACAAATAAATAAATAGTTTTTTTTTTCAAAGACCCCTTCACAACAACAAAAAGTCCCAAGCCAACAGTAAACCTTCAGTCCTAATTCTCTTTCTATGTAACTCTCTGGAGGGGGGAACGTGGTTGGTTGAGGTTCAAAGACCTGAACTCTAATTACCAGTGTAATTAGAATAAGAAGAACATGTTGCTCACTCCAGAGGGGCCAGAGCCGCCTCCTCTGTCGCTCTCTGGGAGAAAGCATGTTTAAGAATTCCCATGGAGTTGCATGGGAGGAAAAGCAGACCCCATGCCGAGCCACCAACATGGTCTTTAGTTTGTCCTATGTAATTTCGTGCCACTGTTTTGAATGTGCTAACGAGGCAAATTATTTTTAGCTGCGTCAGTGAGGGAATGAGATTCCTCCACAGTTGTGCTGCTTGTGGAAGTGACTTGTTTTCTAAAGGCCCTCCTAACAGCCAGAGGACTGTCTGCCTCGGGGAGGGTGGCACTGGCCGCCTTTCCTAAGGCCCACCTGAAACCTACCTGTATCTCTGTTTCTCCTAAAAATTCACTCCTCCTCTCAGCATTTTGGATCTGAAAGAGGCAAAGAAATAGCATGATTAGTGAACAGTCAACGTGGGCGGGGAACCACATTTCCTCTTAGGCCTTGTCTGGTGCAGGGAAACAACAGGGGACAACAGCCGGTGGGCGTGGGCTGCAGTCAGCTAAAGGTTGCAAATTGTGTGTAGTCAGAAGTCAGGCAGACTCTGAAACAAGTGCATCTTGGCCCATCCTGGTGTAACCTGGTAGTTTCAAGCTCAGGCTATGGGGTCCGGCAGACACTGACTAGCCATGGAGGCCAGCTACTTAATCTCTTTGCTTGGTTTCTCAAATGGAAAATATAGATAAGTTTTGCACCTACCTCAGCAGGAGTAATGTATATAAAGCCTTTAGCACTTACTTGTCATATAGAAAGTATGTCATAAACTATTATTGTTACTTGAGCTGCATTTGTGTCCATACCTGTGGTGTAGTTATTGATGATTTCCTGCAGTTTCCATAAAGGCTGTAATATAAGGACTGATCAGTACCCCTGCAGGCAGCTAGAAGGTTGTGGGAGAAGCAGGGACTACCTGTCTCCTGGTGATGGAGGAGATGCAAAGAAGATGCCTTCAAGTTTAAGAGATAAAATTAATATGACGTGGTGATTGGTTAGAAGTCGTAGGTTAGGAAGTAGGGGGGAAGGCTTCTAGGGTTCTAGCCCAGACAGAAATTTTTATTGAGATAGAAGTACTGGAGGAGATGAGATGGCTTTGTATTATCAAAGTAGAAGTATCCAGAGGACTAGCTAGCCAATGAGGCTGGAGCTCAGGGAAGAGTTCCAGCCTGTTATCGATTTGGGAGCAGTCAGCATACAGATAGTTTATTAACTACATGAGCATGGACTGGGAAACCTAGCAAGAGTCTGTGGAGTAAGAAGCATAAAGTTTAGTACTTGGCCCCAACCATAAAGGCATGGGAGAAGCAGACCACAAAGGAAGTGTCAGGCACCAACAAAGGAACGGGGAGAGGGGTGCCACAGAAGCCCTGGGAAGAAAGGAGAGCTGTCTACAGTGCCCATTAGAAACAATCTGCGTTGGTTACCTCGGTAAGGCTGGCTTATGGGACCAGGAGGGGGTAAGCCAGACTTCAGGGCTTTGAGGAGTGAGTAGAAGGTGAGCAAAGGGAGGAGAAAGGTTGGTAGCTGGAGGAAGCATGACGGTCTTATATGCTGGAAAAGGCTTAATAGAACACTTCTAGGAAGAGATCTATAGAGAGCAATTACAGTACAGTGTGGTGCTTGATGGGTGAATTAATGGGAGTGCACCTTCCTTAAACCCTATTAGAGAAGAAATCATTTCATGCTGAGTGAAAAAGAATTTTTTAAACAGCCAAAAATCGCATCTTACACATGCATTGTGAGAGAAGAACAGTACTTGACTTGAGAGGCAAGATCCCATAGTGATTCTGAGTCCTGGGTTTGGATACAGTCGTCCTAGCTAGATTCACACTGAAGCTGCAGCTTACTAGCTGGGTGACTCCAGGCAAATTACCTAACTTCTCTGAACTTCAGGCACTTCATCTATAAAATGAAGATAATGACAGTATTTACCTCATAAGTTCATTGTAAGTGTGAAAGCATGTAAAGCACTTAGAACAGTAAATAGTAGTAAATATGAGTTACTCATCTGACCGTATGCAGCATTCTGATCACTGCCCTATTTACGACTAACTTCTAGGAGGGTAAGGATATGACCTCCTGGCAGTGAGGTCCTAGAAATAAGAGAAAGAAAAGGGAAGAGAAATTTCTGGCTTCTCTGTATGAAATGAAAACTTTCTCAGTGTAAATTTAGAAGAAACACTGAAAGAGAAAATGAAATCAAAGGGAATAGTGGGAACCTCTAGACTCTAGAGAACAGTTGTATGCCAAAGGAGATTACAGCTCAGAAACTTGAGGCTGAGTTAAATAAACCACACATCAAAGCACGCCTACTGGGTGATCATCTGCCTGGAAAGGGTGGGATGAAATTACCTGAGGAGGGCTCCATTCTCCCTTGCCAGGGCATCCTCTCTGGGGGCTCCCTCCCCAGCTACACAAACAATGAGGACTCTCCTCCCTAATTCAGACCCTCCTGCCCCCCTACCTCACCCTTTGGCTCCTTGCTTGTATCAACAATCTCCTTCAAAGCCCAGAAGACCCATTTCTTCCCATTCGCTGCCATGTAACTCCTTGTAATCTAGCATTTGCCTCCTCCATGTTGTTAAAACTGCCCTCTGGAAGGTAACCAATGACCTTGGCCTACCACATCAGAGCAATTTGATTTTTTTTTTACATTTCTCTTCACCCTTATTATAACAATCTCCATTGTTCCATCTTCCTAGGTGATTTTTTTTCTTTTCCTACTACCACTTCCATTTCTCTGACTGCTCTTTGTTTCCTTCATTGATTTCTCTTCCTTCATATTATGCCTGCTTCCTGACCCCTTCAACCTGTAAGCATCTTCCCATCCTGGGTCCTCTCCCCCTTTCTCTCTATACTCTCTCCCAGGGCAGCCTCATGCTCAGCTGTGTTTTAGCTGTTACCTCACTAGTGTGAAAATGAAATGAGTTAATACATCTTGAGCCATAGTGCCTGGCACAAAAAATGTTCAAAACATGTTTAATGTTCTTGTTGTTAATCAGTCTTCTTAACCCAGCCTCTCTAGATTCCAATTCATTCTATAAACTCCCACGTTAACATTTTACAGCTTGACTTTCACCAGTTCACGCCTCTGCCTGAACAAACAACATCAGTGGCTTTCCAGCCAATCATTAAAGAGCCTCCACATCTCTAATGGTCCAGCTCTGTACCCTTTAATCCCACATATGCACTTTATATTTCTCAACAGAGCCTGTACTTCAATTAGAAACTCAGACTCAAAGAGCTAAGCTCCCGTTTCATCCAGGCCACTTACTAGCTGTGTGACCTTGGACAGGTTGTCATTTACCTTCTCTAAATTTCCACTTATCCTCCTAAACAATGAAGATAAGCATGGTACCCTCCTCATAGGGTTGCTATGGGAGTGGTAAATGA
>PVKH010016847.1:0-15601 GCA_004027955.1 Chaetophractus vellerosus
TTTACAATAAAACCTTTTGTTTATTTTACACATTTTGTAACCTTTTGGCTTTTGCTTTTTAAAATTTTATTACTTTTACTTTGATATTTTATCCTACCTATGTAGGGATTTAAAATAAAAATATATTCATATGATTTTATCATAACCTGTAAATCCTTAATAGTCATCTTACATTTCTCCTCCAAAACTTGAATTTTTTTTCAGTTTCTCTTTTTAAAAACAGATTAACTTACTTAAATTTTATTAAATGGTAGGCTGAAGGTGTAAGTCCAACTTCAGTTTATTTAATTAAAATAAGTCTCACTAAAAATATTTTCCCCTTTATTTTATTTTATTATTTATTTATTATATATTCCCCCCCTTTTCTGCTTGTTCTTGCTGTGTTCATTTTTGTGTTCTTCTGTGTCTGCTTGTCTCCCCCCGCTGCTGCGACCCGCCCAGTCAGCTCACCGCGCGGCGGCCTGCCTGCTCGCAGCGGCTTTCCCTGCCCCCGGCGGCTTGCCTTCTTGAGGCGGTCTGCCCGCTTGAGGAGCCCCAGGAACTGAACCCGGGGCCTCCCACGTGGTAAACCGGAGCCCTACCAATTGAGCTACAGCCAGTTCCCACCCTTAATTTTTAAAGGAGCTTTAGATCACATAAACATTACATCGAAAATATAGGGGACTCCCATATCCTCCCCCACCAACAACATCTTTCATCAGTGTGGTACATTTGTTGTCATTGGTGAACATATATTGAAGCACTGCTATTAAGCATGGTCTACGGTTTACATTATGTTTTACACTTTGTGCAGCACAATTTTATAGGTTTTGACAAGATATATAATGGCTTGTATCTGTCATTGCAATATCATGCAGAACAATTCCAGTGTCCCCAAATATGCCATTTACACCCATTCCTCTCCCTCCCCTAAGAACCTCTGGTGACCACTGACCTTATATTAATGTTACAGGTTCTTCCATTGCTAGAATAATAATATGTCCACTTTAGTAGTCCATAGTTGCATTCCCCCTTTATGTTTGTTCACTTCTCTATCTTGAGGATTTTTGGGATGGTGATGTCCACTCTGCTTCCAGTTGAGAGGGGGCTTAGGTCCCATGGGGCAGATGGATGGAACTGTCTTGCTTGCAGTTGCAGACACTCTCTACTGCTTGGGATGGGCATTGTCCATCATCATCCTTCTGTTAGTTGTCCTGGGTGAGTCTGATGAACTGAAGAGTAGGTGTTGGCTGCAACTCTGCTGTGATTCAAGGCTTACCTGACATATGAACGGCCAGAAGATTAAGTCTCTGGGACATATACTTAATGGGTACAGTGCCAATTACAGGTTCAAATACATGGGGGAGACAAGCCATGTGTAGGAAAATTATAAATGAGTACATTGGGAGAGATGGGTTATCATATATTCCAAGGTAAGGCCCACTGATGGGGTGCCAAGTTCCTGGGGTTGCCTACCCTGCCTACAGTGTCTATATGTCTCTAGAGCCCCCAGGAGAGCGCCTACCTAAGGCATTATTTACTTTGGCACACAGTGAGATTCTGCTGAGACATGCATAAATGTAACTTGTGGAATGACTTCCCGAATCACTTTGAAATCTCTTAGCAGTAAAAACTCATTCACATTCAGTATTTCCCCCTTTTGGTCTAGGTCTTTCTCCATCTGCATCATTAGTTGGAAGGCTCATTCTCAGGAGTCATGTCCCACGTTGGGGGGAGGGCAGTGCATTTATAAGCTGAGTTTGGCTTAGAGGCCATATTTGAGCAACAAGGATGCCCTCAGGAGGTAACTCTTAGGTGATATATATAATTTTTAATTTATTATTTTTATTATTTTAAAATTTTATTGTTTTTTTGTTGTTGTTGGCTTTGTTTTTGGGGAGGTTTTGGGTTGCAGACGGTTGTGGCTGAGGTAGGGGAGGATCACTGGTCCTGGGTGTTGGTGGTGTGGAGATGTGTGGGGAGGGGTGCACCTGGGGCATGCCTCTGTGCAGTGTGAGTGTGGTCATGGGGTGTTGTCTTGGTGGGTGGAGACCCATAGAATAATCAATAGAATATTGAACTCCCATCCCGGCGAGTCCTGCTCCATTCTCTCATAGAGTGGTGAGAATCTCTGGAATACATGGGCAAGTGTCTAGCAAAGGAGGGCAGACCAATGCACTAGGCTCTTCCATTTTAAGAAATTAGTTTTTCTTATAAAAGCTCTATATTTTCATTTTAGAAATTTAGAGATTAATTCTAATTCCTAGAGACAGTTAATATTTTGGAGTATAATCATTCTGGTCACTCCATTCATCTGTATACTTTTTTTTTCTTCTCATCCATATGCCTTTTAAAAAGAAATGTGATGATACTGTATTTGTGGTTTTATATCCTACCTTTTCAGTCAATTGCGAGTATTTTACCATGTATGTTAATATATTTCTGTAACACATTAATTGGCTGCATTGTGGTTTAGTGGAGCCTATAAGATATACTATGATTTATTTAGCTAAATTCCCAATATTACGTATATGCTTATAAAATAGCACTATGATTAAAATCTTTGTAGTTGTCCCACTGTACAAATTTATTATTTTCTGTGGGTAAATTTCCCACAAATGAAATTATTTAGCCCTTTTTTAATGTCACAAAAGAGGAAGGCAGGTTGGTGTGGAAGAGCCCTGGACTTTAGGTGTCAAGAGACTTTGTAGGGAGCAGATGTGGCTCAAGCAGTTGAGTGCCTGCTTCCCACATGGGAGGTCCCGGGTTCAGTTCTGGGTGCCTCCTAAAAACAAGCACACACAAAAAACAAACAACAAGCAAACAAATGAAAAAACCAACTCAGGAGAGCCGAGTTAGCTCAGTGGTTGAGTGCCAGCTTCCCACATACGAGGTCCTGGGTTCAATCCCTGGCTCTGGACCTAAAAAAAAAAAAAAAAAATAGACTTGTATTTGGCCACTATTACTCATGTGACTTAGGACAAGTCACTTTTCGGCACTGGGCCTTGTTTTCTCAACTATAAAGTAGACTTAATGTGACCTGTCTTGTCTCCTAACTTTTTTTATTTTTAGTAGAAAGTTAAATAATGTATAAGAACATACTTCGAAAATTGTGAAGTACTCTAAAATACAAGACGTTGCTAAGTAATCACTTTATTTATTTTTTATTTTTTGAAGATTTATCTTCAAGCTCTCTGCGCAGGCCAGTTTGCTTTTCACCAGGAGGCCCCAGGAATTGAACCCTGGACCTCCCATATGGTAGACGGGAGGCCAGTCACTCGAGCCATATCCACTTCCCACTAGGTAATTGCTTTATGTGTGATTGATAAATAAGGAGATAGAGGCATGTTATTCCTGTCAGATGAGTTGTAAGAAATGGAAATAAAATAAGCTGAAGACTAACATGATTTTTTTTTTTTTGGTCACGGACATGATCTTTCTATCCAATATTACAAACTCTATAAAGAAATAAGCCATAATGAACTGAAAATAGTAGAATATTTTTAAAGAGACAAGATAAATATAGGAGTAAAATATTCAAATAAATTATGAAAGAAAATAACATTTAAAAAATACCAGATTTTTAAAAAAGAATTTCTAGGAATAAAAATATATAACCATTGAAATTTTAAACAAATGGGCAGATAGGTAACATAGCATTTTAGAAACAATTGGAGAGTTAAAAACAAGAATATTAACATTTTTAGATGGTATCTATGTCTTTGAAAAAGGAACAGTTCAGCAGCCTAAAGAATAAGATCTAAAAGTTGTCCAACTGTGGATATAACAAGATGCCAGGCTTAATTGTGGTATTTTAAAGATGCTGTAAAATTCATGTGTTGAAAAAAAAAAAAAGAGGGAATAATGGTCGGCTTAGAATTCTAAGTGTAATTTAATTATTGCTTTAAAAAGTAACCATTCACTGGAAAGACATAACAACTCTAAACCTATACTCACCCAATAACATTGCCTAAAAACATATAAATAAAAAACTGACAATTTACAAGAAGAAATTAATATCTACATTCATAGTTGGGAAAATTTAATACATTTATCTCAAATTTATTAAGTGGACTAAAATGAGTAATGGTGGAGAGACTAAGAACAAAACACTAAAGACTTGGTCTAGCTTGAGCTTATCCAATGCAGAAAATACATTATTTTTATTGTTATGTGGAAGAGTTAAGAAAGAAATCAAGTTAACCAAGACATAAATGAAGTCTTAATGAATAGTGATTCCAAAGAGCCCGTCCTTTGATGTAGCACAATAAATTTAGATATGAATAGTAAAAACTCACCACTCTGTCCCCTCTTAACTACTCCATTTAAAAACTAAAAAAAAAAAAACGGAACAAAAAACTAAACATTAAAAACAATCCAGTGGTTACATTGTGAATATTAAAATATATTCCTACAGTACAAATTGAAATAAAATTCCTAATGTTTTATATAAATGGATAGTTGTGGCTTGAGATAAAATGTTTTAGTTGTAGTGTATAATATGATTCAAAAAGTGTTTATGTAATTTGGAAAACTTGTGATTCACACAGGACCTAAGTTTTGATATAAACACTCATGTCTGTGTGTGGAATTTGAATAAAATTCTTCTATGAAATGTGAAATAAAGCAAATAATGTGTATGAGTCAGTATTTTATAGGTGATGTGTTTTTAACATTTAAGTATACTAGGAAATGTTGTAAGTACACATTTGATTATTTTGCATATTTAGATGATTAAAAGTTTATTTTTAAGTGTTTTCCCTGGCAAAATAGGGGGGTCACTTTATATTTGAAATTGCCTTATAAATGGGCATATTTAGTTGATGACCTTAATGAGTGTATTAGAAAAGAAAGGTCGAAAATTACTTATGTATACTTTCTATTCTAGGGATTAGAAAATGAACCACTGTAAAGCCAAAGCCCCAGGGAACAGAAAAATGGTGGAAAATTAATAAAAGAGAAAAATAAAAGAAACAGATCAACAAAACTGAAAGCTAGGTTGTAGTAATGATCAATAAGATAGACTGGCAAGATTAATCAAGAAAAAGTCAACAGGGGAACTGATATAGCTCCGTGGAGCACCTGCTTCCCATTTACAAGGTAGAGGTCCTAGGTTCAATCCCTGGTACCTCCTAAAAAAAGAAAGAAAGAAAGAAAGGAACAAGTGAACAGTAGAACAGTATGAGGAATGAAAAAGGGATCAAACTAAAACATCAGATATAGACTATATTTTAAAAATCATGAGAGAATACTGTGAATAACTTTATACCATTAAATTTGAAAATTTGCATGAAGTGGACTATTTTCCAGAAATATATAAATTACCAAGACTTGTTAATAAACAAAACAAAACAGATTTTGGTGATAGGATAGAGATTTAAGTATTTTGGCTATGTTTGAGAAGTCCTTTAGATGTTGATTAAGCCAAGTTAGCCAAGCAAGTCTGGAAATACAGATTTTGGAGTTATTACCTTATAGATGAGATAAAAGGCAGATTAATTTGGGGACTTTTTTAAAAATTAATTTTAACATTTATTTTTAAAGAAGCTTTAGATTACAGAAATGTTACATAAAAAATATAAGGGATTCCCATGAAGCAGAGGATACAGAATTAGAAGGTAGGTCTAGAATACATTTAGGTTCATGAAAATGGGTGAGAATAGTTAGGAAGTAGGTTAGGATATGATAGAGTTAAGGAATGAGAGATTTAATACTTTTAACTGACTTTCACTATCCAGGGTGTCAGATAGAAAATATCTCAGGAGGAAGTTCCTTCTTACAGATAGGTTTGTTGGTACATGGTTAAGTAAAATTTAGGGAAATAACCTTACATTGATGCTTCATTTTATTTCAATTTGGAGAATTTTCAATTTTATTAATTATGGGATCTTAAAAAGCAATTGTTAATATAGTTTTTAAAAGTTATTTAGTTGATCCTACTGTAATGAGTAAAACTTCTTGGCAGTGATATTGCCTAGATAAGCTGATTCACAATTAAGTAACAATTAAGGGGCCGGCTCGATAGCCCAGTGGATAGGGCGCCGGCATATCACATGGGAGGCCCCGGGTTCGGTTCCCGGGGACCTCTCCTAGCGGGCAGACCGCCTTGAGAATGGCAAGCCGCCATGGGTGGGCCAGAGCCGCCGTGGGAGGGCAAAAAGCTGCCACTGACAGGGCAAAAGCCACCACGGGCAGGGCAGGTCGCCCGCGAATGGAGCGCAGCCAGCCACCCGCGAACTGAAGCAAGAGCCGGCTGTGAATAGAAGCAGAAGCCGCCCACAAGTGGGGAAAGCCGCGCCTGCGCAGTGACCAAGTCTTGGCGCGTCGCCGCAACGGGGGGAAGGGGAGATATGTAATGAAATAAATAAAATCTTTAAAAAAAAAAAAAAAGTAACAATCTAACATAGCACTTCTGACTTTAGGTTTTTAAATTGAAATAATAGTCATTTCTTCTGTATAGCAAGTGACTAAGAATTTTAGATCTTTGGGTAGGTTTGAGTGTATGGGGGGAACACCCCCAACAATTATGTTGGCTGTTTCTTACCAAGAACATTTACCCTAACACAACATGCTGGTCTCCTGGGCTAAGATTTACTTCTGTTGTCTTAGGGGGAGAAGATAGACTTTAACATCAATCTTCAGGGTGATTCTAAATGTTAGTAAATACACTAGTGTGCAGGGGAGTAGCCTGCAAGCCCCTAGCTTGCAGAACTTTAGCTGTTTTATAGACTTTAGGTGAATAAGCAACTCATATATATATATATTTTTTTTTACTCAAATTTTCAACCTTTCATGAAAGAAGGAAAAATAATATTCTCAAAAAGTTATCTTTTTATAGGTTACATTAATCAGAAATTCTCTTTGATTTTGGCAGTACAGAATAAAGATTGAAACGTGTGCTTGAGTTCAACTCTAGAAGCTGAATCTGTCTATCCTTACCTTTACCTCTCTACCAGACTGGGCATGGGGATGAACTTGACTCAAATTAGAAAGAGACAGCATTTGTACCCTTTGCAGCCATGTTTCCTTGCTGTGTTTTGTCTGTGATTAAATTAAAACTTGCAGTAGGTGATGAATATGCTTTATACTTTATTTGAGATGTGTAGTGTTTTAAATCACAGACTTTAATCTTTGTAGAGAATGTTAAAAAAATGTTAATAGACAACCTTGAAAAGTGGTATAAAATAAGAAAGTTCCATGTTACTTTAAACCCACATTTTAAACTGTTTTAATTTTCTTATTCTATACAAATTATAGTTAAAATAAAAACTTTTGATATAAAAAGATAATTATGCTTTCCTTTTCTTTAATAGGTGACAACAGAATTCATAGAAGTAAAGAATTTTTAAAGAAGGTAACAAAAAGAGAAGGAAAATGCCGAAACCAGTAAGTGTAATTTATTAGTTTTGTTAATACTTATTTAAAATCAGGAACAAGACCAAGATGCTTACTATTACTGCTGCTATTCAACATTGAATTGAAAAATGTGTTCAGAAAGAAAAATCAAAAGCTTAAGGACTGGGAAGGGAGAAACTAGAAACACTATTCGAAGATGTTAAGATTGTTTATATCAGGGGTTGGCAAGTTATGGTCCACAGGCCAAAACCAGATTGCCACTTGTTTTTGTATAGTGAAGAAGTTAAGAATAGTTCTGCATTTTAAATAGTTGAAAAATATCAAAAGAATATATTTCATTACACATGAAAATTATATGAAGTTCAAATTACAGTTCCATGAAGGTTTTTATTCTTATTTGTATAATTTTTGTCTGTAAAGTTTTATTGGAATACAGTATATTTATTTGCTTATTATCTATGACTGTCTTCCTCTTCTGCCAATTCAGTGCTTGAGTAGATGCAGCAGAGACTAGACTGTATGATCTTCAAAGCCTAAAATATTTACTATTTATCCCTTTATAGAAAAAGTTTGCTGGTTCCTGGTTTAATAAACACAAAGATTTGCAGGTCCATTATAACAATTGGCAAGGGAACTGGTAATAGGATCAATATAAAAAAGTTAGTTGCATTTCTATATAGAAGCAAAAACAAAACAGTTTGGGGAGGATGCTTCACCAGATTTACAAGGCCTAGATTTGAAACCCTGGAAGTTAGATAAGTTTTAGAATTAAGAATTTTTTTTTATTTTAGAAAGGTAAATATACAATGTATTATGTACATGTGCATTATATCATGCAACTTCACAGGGTTTGGGACATCACCTCAAAATCATTAATAGTTCTGTAGATTAATGTGTGAATATTCATATGTAGTAGGATAAACTCTTCATATAGTTTCTTAACACTTCATGTCAGGCTTTTGCTCAAAATTTACTAATAAACTTTAGTTTTCAGTGCTTTTAGGATGTCAAAATTGTGCATTAGGAGCTATGAACCTGTATTTACAAAGGCTACATAACCATAATGATCTTGGAAAATATCTAAGAAATGATTAATATGATTTTTGTGGAGAAAATTGTAAACCCTTTTTTGAAAGACATTAAAGAATACCTAAATTAATGTAAAAACATAGTCATGGGTAGTAAACATCAATATTGAAAAGATGTCATTTCTTACCCCAAGGCAGTGATGAATTCAGTGCAGTCCCAATTTAAATGATAATGGATGGTAGGGTATTTTGAAAAATTTACAATTTTATATGGAGCCAAGAGCAGGAACAAAGAGGCAAGCATAACCAAAACTGTTCAGAAGGAACTTGCCCTACCACATATCAAGACTTACTTAAAGATACAGTAATTAGGACTGTATGGTATTGGCTGATGAAGTCCTCATTTTTTTTGCTCGATGTCAGCTTCTAAAGGTCACTCTCAGGCCCCTGTGCCCCCTCTATTTCAGCAGCAGAGAATTTCTCCTGTGTCAGATTTCTCTCATACTTTGAATATCTCTGAACTCTTCCACAACCAGTCAGAAAAAAGTGTCTGCTTTTAAAGGGCTCATGGGCTTAGTTTAGACCCACCCATATAATCTCTTTTAAGGCCAACTGATTAGTAACCTTAAGTATATTTGCAAAATCCTTTTTGCCATGTAATGTGACATAATCTTGGGAGTAACACCAGGGATTGGAGATCATGGGGCCACCTTAGGCTTCTGTATACTGCAGATATGAAAATGTTCTCAACCTCATTAGTAATCATTAAGACCATTTTTTTTCTGCTTTTTGTCCCCCCCCCACCCCCTGCTGTGGTGACTCGCCGAGTCAGCTTCACTGGTGAGCGGTGGCCTTGCCCACTCGTGGGTGGCCTGCCCCACTTGCAGGCGGCTCTGCCCTGCCAGCGGGCAGCTCCACTCTGCTCGCAGGCGGCTCCGCTCTGCCCGTGGTGGCTTAGCCCTGCCCATGGCAGCTTTTACCCTGCCCACAGTGGCTTTTGCCTTCTCAAGGTCCTCCCATGTGGTAAACTGGCGGGAGTGGGGATTGGGAAATACACGAGAATATGAAAAGCCTATTGCCTAGTGTCTAGTATATGGTAAGTATTCAGTAGATTCAAAAGAATTCAATAGATGGTTTTAAAAAGGCATCGAAAGCGCTTTGTTTTTCAAATAGATTTGATTTCCTGTGATTAAAATAAACATTATCACTTTAATAAAGTATATTAAGTACAGTTTTGGAGTTGATCTTTACAGCCTGCATATTTACCACTTTATTTTATTTTATTTTATTTTTTAAAGGTTTATTTTTATTTATTTATATATCCCCCTCCCTTGCTTCTTGTTCCCGCTGTGTTCATTGCTTTTGCGTTCTTCTGTGCTTGTCTCCCCCTGCGGCGGCATCCCGCTGAGTCAGCTCACCGCGCGGCGGCTTGCCTTCTCGAGGCGGCCTGCCTTCTCGCAGAGGCCCCGGGAACCGAACCTGGGGCCTCCCATGTGGTAAACCAGGGCTCTACCAATTGAGCCACAGCTGGTTCCCACCACTTTATTTTATAAGTGAGATAAAATTATTTTCTCATTCCTAATAATTAGTAAATACATTCTTTTTCCTACCTATCACTCCTTTTTGTTTTTATTACAGATCAACGTAAGAGTAACTACAATGGATGCTGAGCTGGAATTTGCTATTCAGCCCAATACAACAGGCAAACAACTTTTTGACCAGGTATCATTTAACCACCTGAAGTATGCAACTTTTTAACACTGTAGTGTGGATGCTATTGCATACTTCTTTGTGTTTTCTTATACCTTTACTATTAATGCAGCATGTAGGTCTTGGAATTTTCACAGTATCTGTTCAGATATTTTGAACAGCTGTAGGGATATTCTTTATTCTTTTGCATTCCTAAATTTGTAAGATAGAGCATTTAAAAAATAATTATTAAACAAATATTTATTTAACATCTATGCAAGTCATTGTAATGGTAACTAAAAGAGATACAGCAATGTTCTACATAGTCCTTGAAGGTACTCTCCAGGAAAAAGGACAGTATTAAAAATAACTGCAATACCAGTTTGCATCAGTGCCAGAGGAAGGTTATAACTAAACTGCCCTATGTATTTAGAAGCAGAAACTATCACTCCACCTGGAGTGAGTAGTAGGAAGCTTTTGATTTATACCTTGAAGGATGGGTAGTACTTTAATAACTGTAATTGTTAGGAAGTAGTTATTGCTGGTAGATGGTACAGAGGGAACAAATACTCAGAGGCAAGCATGTTTAGGGCGTAGTGCTTGGTTAGAATAGAAACCTGGGTCTAGCACCGTGAAGATTATGATATGTTAATTGAGCAAACGTTTGGTGCCTGTTATGCGACAGGCACTGACTCAACCTTGGGAGCTACAAAGATATATGAAGCATTGTTCTTCTCAGGGCACCTATAAAGTAGAGGAAGGGGAGGCTGGCACATATTTAAGTATTAGTGTGATGATTGTTACAGCAGTACAGAAGGTGGCATCTTATTTCCTCTAGATGGGAGCAGAGGGTAATAGGGAAGGCTTTCTTGGGGAGGTGATCCCCTGGCAGAACTTTGAAAGCATGAGGAGGCATTAGCCAGGTAATGAGGTAGTGGAATGGGTGGAGATTCTAGACAAAGAGCACTGTGGGAGCAAAGGCACAGGGATTTGTAGGCTTTAAGTAGGCTACTGGTGTTCATAGGCTCATAGCATAGCTCATCAGAGGTTAAAACTTGGAGTGTCAAGTATGTCATACTAAGGAATTTGGCCTCCTGGTCTTGTCTTTGTTTCTCAATTTGGAGAGTGCACATTAGAATCACCTGAGGAACTTAAAAATCAAAGACAATGCTTGGAAACTACCTCCAGAGATTCTGATTTAATTGTCTGGTACCTACTCTAGACTATCCGTTTTTTCGTTTCTGTTTTTTTTTTTTTAACTCCCCAGATAATGCTAAATCACAGCTGAGAATGACTGTGTAAGTTGTCAAGTTTTATTGAGAAAAGAAGGAAAGAGATTGGTACTCAGAAGTGAAGTGATAAAGAAGATGAAGAGTTGATTACAAAGGAGAGAGGAAGGCAATGTGTCTTCCACAGCATGAGATAGAGAGGAGGATAAACTTTTCCCTACAAGCAGGAAAGCAATAGTCTGGGCTCAGACTAACTTGATCTTAAAGAGAGAGAGAGAGAGTTTCTGGCATTATAGCGATGAATAACAGATCTGTTGGTTCCATTAGATGTCGTTCTATCTTACAGTGATCTAAAACCTGACGAAATAAAATTTAAAAATTCCTGAAAATTGTTTCTTCTCACAAGTAGTATTCTTAGTCTCCTGATTAGGTAATTAATGGACTATAAAGCCTTGATAAGGTCTTTTGGGAAGCTAAAACATAGTTTTTTTGCGTGTTTTTTTTCCCCCAAATTTTAAAGTAAAATCATCAGCAGCTACATGTACCATATATAGGTACTTTATCGGTTTCTTTTTAAGAGATACCAGGTATTGAACCTGGGACCTCATACATGGGCAGCAGATGCTCAATCACTTGAGCTACGTCCACTGCCTGATATTTTATCTTGTGAACTAATATCTACTTGTGATTCTTTTAGGCCTCCTGTTTGTAAGTATTGGAGTTAGCATTTATTGTACTGCATAGCAAATTGAAATGTTATATATAGTGAGCAAATGTTTGTTGTAGCCAGAAACTAATCAGTAATTGGGCCTTTTTGGTATTAGATTCTGAGAAATAAAATGGCTGTGTTTTTTTTTTTTAATTGAATAGAGTTGCCTTAGTTTTGATACCAGGAAAAATGAAATCTCGCTTATTAAAGTGCAGTAAAGTATAATGGTTTAAAAGTTTGGGCTCTCAAGCCACACTACCTGCAATAGAGTCCCAGCTGTAGCTGTTTGAATTTGGACATATTGCTCTCTTTTTGCTTCATTTTTCTCATCTGTACAGTTAGGATGATGATAACTTTACTCCCTCAGAGCGTTGTTGGGAGAATTAATCGAGAATCCATGTAAATTACACAGAACAGAACAGTGTTTGATGCATAGTAACATATATATGTATATATTGTATATCCTGCTGTGTATCTTTATATATGTATATCAATATATGTATATCACTATGCATAATTTGAAATGAAGGTCTAGATTAGATTAATGAGTATTGTTATCTTTATGGGCTCTCTCAGCAATTCTTTAATCGCTAATGTTTCCAGGCAACTTCCTTTGAGCCTGACTGGAAAAAGCCAAAAGCAGGCTTCACCTTTCGTGTAGTGAGTGTAAGTAGGGCCTAGAGTCCAAGAGCAGACCTAGAGCTAGGGGTTCCCTCAAATGAGGGTACACAGCTACATGAGTCCACATGTAGCAAAGCCCAGTTCTGATCATGATGTTTGCTTGAGACCAGCTGTGTGTGTAGGGGACTCGGGTTGAGTGCTTGAAGTCCTTTGGTTTGTTTGCTGCTCATTCTTCCTTGACCAGCCTCCTCTCCAGTTTATACTTGTGGGATTAGAGAGTATTCTTACCCCAGGAAGTGTTCAAGATGATCTAGTAGAGTGTAAGAAAAAGTATTTTTAAATGTTTATATTTTTACCTTCCCTCTTCCAAATTCTTTTTTACTATACTTTATAATGTACATAATATATTAGCATGATAGTGCATATGTATAACTTGTAAATAGATATGCATACATTATAGTCATATGCTCCAGCATTTTTTACTTATAAAGGTATGGGGTCAGACGTTTTTGAGAACATTCCAGAGGAAGTAGAGTCAGAGCCTCGGGGGAAAAAGGGCCTGTTAGGGAATTTCACAACTGAGCTCTCTTGTTCCCCCTACTGTTTATTGAGGGAAGTATGAGGATCATGAATACAGAGAGGGAAAGTAAACTGAAAGGTTCAATTTGCTATCTTGAAACCAAATATTGTTTGACTATTTTAAAAAAATAAACCATGAATGTTTATCATTTAAGAACTAGTGTTGAATCTTTTTTAAAGCTTTAAAATGTTAGTAAACTTTCACCTCCCTGGCTCATTTCCTTCCTTTTGTTTTAAATATAAATTTTTAAAATACATATGCTTTTAAGTGTGGATGTGGTTCCTAGTTTCACCACTTCATTTATTCTAAACTTTTGAGGGCTACCACAGGCTAATCATTCTGTAAGATAATGTATATTAAGAAAAATCAACCAGTAGTCTCTGTCCTTAAGTTTTGTATGGTCAAGGAGAGTAAATAGACACACAACTAATAATACAGTTAACTGTGACATGACCGTGTTCTAATAGAAGAATAAAGTACTGTGGTAGCATCAGGAACCAAGTCATTAATTTTATCTAGAAGGTAGCAGAGGCTTCGTTCACTGAAGGTATGCTAGTTGAGCTGGGTTTTGAAGAATAAATTATTCAGCAGGTGGTAAAAGTTCAGAAGAAACATTCTAAGCAGAGGAAATAACATGAGCAAATACGTGGAAGGGTAAAACGTGTGGCATGTTCCACTCAGTGAGGAGAGAGCACAGGATATATAGTGGTGGGTGAAAGGGGGTGAGGGGTGATGAATTCACCAGCAGGGTAATGGCATTTACGTGTGATCAGAGACTCTCCTTATCAGCGAATTGAGCCCTGCCAACCCCACAGGATAGTTGTGGCGGTGAGATGAAATAGCTAAGTGGAACTATAACAACTGTGAGTCTGTTTCCCAGACTGTTCTTATTTGTTATGGTCATGATGGGAGAGAGAAGGAAAAGGAGGAGGTGTGAAAAAGGAGATCAAACAGGAGGATTGAACAGGCACCACAAAATTGAATATAGAGACCCTGAATTTAAATTTTCAGCGATGTTCTTTTAATTAAAATGTTAAATTTTAGAAAGAACTTTTCTATGGCAAAGGAGTATACCTATAACACCTGTGTAGTTTCGATCTTCTTTTGAAGTGTAATGTCATCTAGTTTTGATATGGATGTGGAACTAAAACTTGACTTTTTTTTTTAAGGTGGTAAAAACGGTTGGTTTGCGTGAGGTGTGGTTTTTTGGGCTGCAGTATGTGGACAGCAAAGGTTATTCTACTTGGCTTAAACTAAACAAAAAGGTAAAATATATGTGATAATATTAAGTTAATAATTAAGTTAATTTGAAGTTATCATGAATTTGTGCCAGAAAAGCTAAGGGTATGCAATGTGTCTAAGCCTCTTCTTTCAGTTATCTCTGTGTTAATCACTAAGAGATGTCATATCTTTTAATATAATTAGACACCATCATCTTTTCATCTTAGAAAAAAATAATTTTCCTATTTGAAAACTTAGCATGTAAGAAAAATTTTAAAGTAGGTATTGCATGTGGCATAAAGTGCTTTGACCTTGATTTAAACATCTGCATGATAATTTTGCCAAGGATATGAAGATAAGTTGTCATTTTGGTTATTAGATATGATTTGTGAGTTATAGGTTATATTTTTTGAAATTCAGCATAGATCCTCTTTTTTCTTAGATATATATATATTTTAAAGATTTAGAATCTTAGAGACTAATCTTATTTACAGATTTATAATTTTACTTAGGTTTCATAGTCCATTTTCTTCCAAAAGAATTTGAGGTGACTGACTGGGTTCCATTATTGTGAAACTGATTCTTGTTGATTATACTTGAAATTACTGTTCCAGGTGACACAGCAAGATGTTAAAAAAGAGAATCCTTTACAGTTCAAGTTTAGAGCTAAATTTTTTCCTGAAGATGTTTCTGAGGAATTAATTCAAGAAATAACCCAGAGACTTTTCTTCTTGCAAGTTAAAGAAGCCATCTTAAATGATGAGATATATTGCCCACCAGAAACTGCAGTTCTTTTGGCTTCTTATGCTGTCCAAGCCAAGTATGGAGATTATAATAAAGAGATCCATAAACCAGGCTACCTGACTAATGACAGACTCCTACCCCAGCGGTAAGTGAAACATGACTTTATGTTGTCTTCTCTGAGGAATTATATTCCAGAAGTTTGTAAGTAGAATTAAAAAAAAAACATTTTAAGCTGTCAGCTAGGTCAGGGAGTATACCGTTAAAATCATGACCCAGCAGCAACATAGCTTTAAATAGTCTTATTAATGATGTAAACCTCCTACCTCCTCTCCACAGGATAAGCTATAAAGTGGGGGCAGTAGTAACTTGGGCTTGGGAGGATGTGACTGTTGCTGCTTATTGAACATTCTAGCACAGATAAGTGCTTAATAAATGCTTTTGAGAA
>PVKH010016848.1:0-15601 GCA_004027955.1 Chaetophractus vellerosus
CTCAACATCATTAGCCATTAGGGAAATGCAAATTAAAACCACAATGAGATACCACTTCACACCCACAAGAATGGCTATTATGCAAAGAAATTGAAACTCTCTTGTGTTGTTGATGGGAATGTAAATGGTGCAGCCAGTGTGGAATGAAACAGGGAGAATCCTCAAAAAGTTAAATACAGAATTACCATATGACCCAGCAATCCAACTTGTAACTATTTACCCAGAGAGAGTGAAAAATAGGGTCACAAAGAGATACTTGTAAACCATGGTTTATAGTAGCATTATAAACAAAAGCCAAAAAGCTGGAAACAACCCAAGTGTCAATCAACAAATGAATGGATAAACAAAATGTGCTTACACACAATGGAATATTATTCCGTCATTAGAAAAAATGAAGTTATAAGACATGCTGCAACATGGGAGAACTTTGAAAAAACTATGTTCATGATATAATCAAGATACAAAACACAAAAATTTTATGATATCACTTATAAGAGATGACTGGAAATAGTACATCCACAAATATTAGAGGTTACCAGGGTAAAGAGAATGGGGCTGGGGAGAGGAGGAGAGAAGAGGGAGTATTTGTAAAAATAAAATTAAACGTAAAAAAGTAATAACCCCCCCAAATATATATCGTTGTTCTTCCTTTGTAGTGTTATATACCTCAGTGCAGTGTATTGACATAACAAAAATGTTTGCAATCATTTTTTTATAAGTGAGTGTCAGGTACATTATAAAACATCCATCAAGGGATAAAATATATAATGGTTAAAGGAAACCAGGGGCAGCTTGCAGTGATACATGTAGGACCTTCATGTAGACAGCGTGTTATATCGTCAGTAGTGAAAAAGCACAAAAACAAGAAGAATCAAAGGAGAACTTCTTCTGATGTTATATTACTATGACAGATTCACTAGACATAAGAAATATGGTCTCATATATATTGTCTTCTAATCTTCTATTTGACCCTGCTATTTTATAATGAAGAATGAGCACTATAATAGAGATATTATGAAAAAAATAACTAAACCAACTAGACATTATACCTTGCAGCAGTTTTCCTAAATTGGTTAGAATAAATATACCTGGGCAGGATTTAACAAGGATAATAGTACATTATGTTAGAAAATATCTCATTGTAATTATTATAAATATATTTCATAATAAAAACCATGGGGCATTAATAATATTTAACATTTCACAAATATTAGTGAAAGGCCATGTTTTATTTTTTTAAAACAATTTTGTTGATACATATTAATGAAACATACAATTCATCCAACGTGCACAGTGTATTGAGTATAATCACATAATTGTTCATTCATCATGTTGATCATTATTAAATCATTTTCATTATTTCAATAATAATAAACAAGACACAAACAAAAATTCACCACAATCTCTCTATGCTTCCCGTGCTGTACATAGCTGTTCTTTCTGACTATTCTTGCACATTTATTTATATTTTAAACAGTTTTATTGAGATATATCCACATACCATATGATCTAGTCAAAGTGTATAATCAATGGCTCTTAGTATAATCACAATTTTGTGCATTCATCACAAAAAATTTTGGAACAATTTCATTACCTCCACATCCCTTAGCAGTCACCTCTCAATCCCTCCATCCTTCCCCAGCCCTACATAACCACTAATCTAATTTCATCTTTATAAATTGATTTATATATACATTTTATATAAATGAAGTCATACAGTAAATAGTACTTTGTGTCTGTTTTTTTTCACTAGCATAATTTTTTTGTCTGAAATTAACATCTTGTAATATTAACATATATTTGTTCAGTTACAAACTGTCATATATATAATATTACCCATATTCATATTTCACATGAGGTTTTATTACGCTATACAGTTCCATGTTACATTTTTTAGCTTTCTTTTTAGTAATATACACGACCTTAGACTTTCCCTTTAAACTAGTCATACACATATAATAGTACTGCCAGTTACAAACATTATGCTGTGCTTTCACCTTTTCTATTTGTTTCCAAAGATTAACACACATCCTTTTTACCAATTCTGCACAATTAACCCTCAACTTTCCACTCTCTAACTTCAATCTGTTATCTGGTGAGCCATATTCAAGTTATTAAGGCCATGTTTTAAATGCTTCATGAGTATAAATTCCTTAATCCATAATTTCAGTAGTAGATAACATTGTTTTTATCAGTTTACAGATGAGGATACTCTGGCACTGAAAGAAAAATAAATGTCCAATATCTTCATGGATATTAAGTGGCAGAACAGGAATTCCAACAATATTAAATGTTCCTCAGAAAATATGTTCTATTGTTTAACAGGCACTACAATGCATGGTGATAAGTGGGAAATATAAATTATGCCCTGTACTGTTGATCTTTATTATTTTTAAGTACTGTAAATGAATAATTATATATATAATTGCACTATAATTTCTAAGGATCCTGTGGTAGAAGCACCATTCTGTTCTGTTTATTTGAGCAAACCATTATAATGACATAATTTTTTTTTATCATGTGGCCTTTGTATTCTTTGCTTGAAGACTGTCCTTCTAAAGACACGCCTCATATTAATTCTTTTTCCTCAGCTTGAAGGTACAAAAATCTAAAAGATTAATTTAGATTTATGAAATATTTTAAATATATGTATAATTTATCTTGTAATTGTTTTATATTTCCAACTAGATTATAACATCCTTTTGGAAGGAACTGGCTTCCCTGTTCTTGTGATTTTCTTGAAAGGCCTCTTATATCTTTTACGTACAAGAGATACACAATAGGTACACAATGCTTATTAGAAAGAATAAATAAATAAGGTGCATGGGACTTATTTTTTAATTGAGATTTATTTTAAATCCATGTATATAGTCTGAATTGCTTTAATTGATTCTATCTAAAGTTAGAACTATGGTCTGAGCAAAGTTTCAGATATTGGGGATACTGGATGAGTTAGAGCCCTTAGATTTGGGATTCCTTTGGGAGAAATCCCTGACCAAGTCAAAAATGCTTAGTGAGCTAAGTCGGAGGCTTTCCTGACTAGATCTTGAAGCGAACCAGCTTGTTTCCCAACTATTTTCTCACTTAGCTACCAGGAGTGATTTGGATACAGGCTGAGGCACTCTTGACATGCATTTGGAGACTGAAAGTATTTTGATTTTCATTTTTCATACATTCCACTCTGTTTGTTATTTAAATAGATATTTTCTGCCATAATTTAACGCCTTCCCCAAACAAAATCCATACAACGTGGAATTTGATGGTGGTGGTGTCACAATAGTGATACTGCAGGCCTGGATGAGAACATGGCAGCCTTAAACTTACAAGCATTCTCTTGATTTGGATGACAGACAGATAAGTGACCCTGTGAAGTAGGAAGCAGGAAGAGTCAGCGATTCAACTGGTGTGAGAAGAGAAATGCGGTTTCTTTAGCCTTCTACCATCTGCCCTCTCAATTATTTTAACCTCTGTGATAACTTCAAGAAATACTTATGGAAAGCTATCATAGCAAAATGAAGATTGAGGCAATCTTGATAATAATACTATTTCTTCAGGGCAAACTCTGTGACTGACATTTTACAAGTGCTATCTTATTAAGTCCCAACAGCAGCCTTATTTTGTAAGTATTACTTTTATCCTTAAGTGGTAGATTAAATTATATAACCCAATTTAGACATGTTCATAATTTTAATCCACATTCTTGTGGGTGTGAACCCACTGTAGATAGCATCTCTTGAAGATGCTGTTTTAAATTAAGGTGTGGCCCAACTGATGAGGCTGCATCTTAATCAGGATTACTGGGGTCATTTATAAGCAGAAGAAATTCAGACATGGTGAGAGAAAGCCAGAGGGAGTTGCTGTACAATGGAAGTCAGTGGAACTGCAGGAGAAAGGAGAGCACAAGGCCTGTTAGCCCAGGCCATGTTTCAAACCAGGGAACCCCAAGCAAGCGGCACCTGAGTGTTATAGACTTTGAGAAGAAAGCACCTCTTTAGTGATGCCTGGATTTTCACTTGTAGCCTCAAAGCCATGAGCCAATAAAATACCATTGCTTAAGCCAACCCATTGTGTGGTATTTGTCATAGCAGCCTGGAAAGTGAAGACACCTTATTTTAGAAATCTAAGACTTCGTGTTTCGTAGATGAGGAATCTGAAGTTTAGAATAGATCCCCTTGGTAGTAAGTGGTGGTTCTGGGCCTCAAAGTCAGCTCTGACTCCAGAACCCATGCTCTTCACCTTGGTTCCATCCTTTAAAATCAGTCCACTGACTTTTGTGTCTCATTGCCTTTGGAGATGGCTTGGCTTGAATCAAGTCTGGTTTGATAAGAAGTTTCTGCTAGAAGGCTAATTGATTAATGCTAACGTTTGAATGTTGTTTAGATAAGGCAAAAGTGTTCCGATGGTTTAAATTCTAAACAGTATAAGTCCTTATAAAAAGACAATTTTACAATAATACAAGAGTGAAATTTTAAATGAGGTAGTCATGACCACAGAAAACGATTGTCTGCATTTGTTTCAAATTCAGAAGGCAGTGCTGCAAGTGATTTTCTCCTACTTTAATATCTTCAAAAGAAAGAAGATCATGGGCATGGAGAGGGGAGATGTAATTTCCCTATCATATATATTTTTCTTATGTCATTGATATCTCCAATAATTTATGTCCTTCAGGAAACTTAATCACCATTAGCATTAAGATGTCACTTTATATTTTATAGACAAGGAAATACTCTTTTTTCTATGTTATAATTTTGGATTGCTTGCCCCTAGAATCCATCAAGACTTTGCAATCCCACTTCTAGATTTTAATCCTGGAAAACTATTAGCGTGAGAGTGTGCAAAGATATGCAAATAAGACTGTTCTACTTATGTAAGGCATTAGATATAATAGAAGCATGCTCAGACAAAGTAAATATTCTTCAATAGAAGGACTGATATGCACAAATGTGAAAAACCATGAGATAAATATATGTGAATGGCTATTAGAAATCTTATTAAAGTATTGTTAAATGAAATGTTGAAACTGCAGAATATGCCAATTTTGAGTCAAATTTGGTTAAAAATCCTTCTGTGTGTGTGTGTGTAATATGTAGTTTGGTGTTGACATGGGAAAAATTAGACCTATTCAAATCAAATTATTCAGAGATGTGCAGGGGTTGCAAGTTGTGGTAATCTCACTTCTTAGTTTCTATACTTCTGATTAAATTTTTTACAGCAATGTGTATTGGTTTTGTTAAAAATAAAAAGTTGTTTTACAATTTTATGTGACATTCAGTGTTCATGCATATCAGACTCAATTTACCTTTCTATCCTAAATTGACCTAATTCCAGGCATCCTGCCTTGGTTACAGTGTTTCCAACTGTGTCCTGGATTTCTTTGCCTCTCTGCCTTTCTGCATTGCACACACCCTCTTCTGAAAAGGCCCTTCACTTCACTTCTTATATCCAGGTCCCATTATGTTCCCAGTTCTAATTCTAGTGCTTCCATAATGCTTATATATTTATATCTCCTATTTATTTTCCTTCCTTTATTCTCATTTCAAACTTTTTGTTCTATTAAACACATACAGTGTGCCTTGTAATAAAGTTACTAACATATCCATATGTCTCCCATGAAATTGATACTCATACTTATTTCTTTCCTTTGAAATGGTACTTTACATTATTAGGTGTACCATAACATTTGATATATTAGTAACATTTTATTTTTGTGAAGTTTTTGAATAGTTTCAGCTTTTCTTTATATCGTAATCTGTCGGTTGTTGATGAACCATCCACTCTAGGTTAAAGAGCCAAACTGTGGCATGCAATCCACTCCTTAATTATATATTATAATTTCTACAGAACAACTGCATTTGCTACGACCTCTCTTCTCTCATATGAGCACATTTCAAGAGGCTTAAATGGGAGATGACAGTCAAAATAAAATATCTTTCACAGGAATGCATTTACAATTACTTCATTAAGCGATGCCAAAGTATTGTCACGTGTCGTATCTCATATGACAAATTCAATAAAGTTTTCTCAGAGATACAAATTTATATAGTAGGATTCCTGTATAAATCAATCCAGGTGGTTTCAAACCTTTTACACGAACAGGCAGGATTATTTTCAAAATGATAGAACCAAGGGAAAGTGAGAGAGCACCAAACTGCTCTGCAACAGGAGTTTCCTCAGTAGTTATCCAGGAAGGGAGATTTTGCTTTGTCACAAGTGACTGGCCCCGAATTTTGAAACAGAGTGAATCATCCTCTGTTGAAACAAGAGATAAGCGGGAGAAAGGGCTGTTTAAAAATTACTTTACAGCTATTTCCTCTTGAGCTCTGACTTCTTAAACTGGAATGTGATCCAGAATAGCTTCCCTTTGAATCCAGCATTTGTCTTAAGCATTTTTATGTCTCTCTTTTCCTCACCCCATCTGATTTCTCCCCTCCCTCTGTTCAACAGATTTATACTGACTGGGCCAACCACTACCTAGCAAAATCAGGCCACAAGCGGCTGATCAAGGATTTGCAACAAGACATTGCAGATGGAGTACTGCTAGCAGAAATCATCCAGATCATTGGTAAGACCTGCCCTCTGAGAGAAAACCTGAATGTCACCTCCCAGCCTTGGCGAACTACAATTTAAGTTGAATGCATATTGACTTGGTTCATGTGTCCTGAGATTAATATAGCTCTCCCTGATTGAATTTAAAATGTTTTTGTGAGGCGTTTGAAAAAGGTGGTTTGGCCATACTTTTAAACGACTAGAACGGAATCTTTACATATACTGAGTTGTCAGAAATGAATGCTTCGTTGAACCATATGTCTCCCATGTGTGCTTTTTGTTAGCTGGAGTAACTCATAAACTCAGAGATTCCTTGAAACTGTATCCTGATCCAGCAGGGACATTTGTGAAAGGCTTCATGTCAGCAGTCATTTGGCACAGGCTAAAGAATTAGCAACAACTTCCTTCTCACTCTTTTTTTATTTTGCTTGATTTGTGCATATGGATTCGGTGGCTGTTAACAAGTTGTGTGTCCTTTAGTACATGGCTTGGGAGACAGAGTAAATGTGGAAGCAGCAATTTTGCTTGTTTTTGTTATTTTGATTTTTTTTTTTTTTTGGTCTCATTTGTATGACTCGGTGTTTCACTTCATCGCTTAAGCATGTCATTCTTTTTTTCTCTCTTTTATTTTATTTCTTGACTTTAGCAAATGAAAAAGTTGAAGATATCAATGGATGTCCTAGGAGTCAGTCTCAGATGGTAAGAATCAAATTTATTCTCAATAAATATTGCTTATCTTCACTTCCATAATTGGCTGCATTTGTAAATGGAATAGACTTTTTTTTTCCCTGCATGTCTTTCTGCTTGTTTCAGATACTGTTTGATCCCATCCTATCATATTTATTTCCAGGGTGCAATTTATGAACAAGTGATAGCATCAATGCAGTTGAAAAAGTGTTACTCCTGCATAGCCTATCTTCAGTGTTTTATCAGCTTCTTGGCTTATTTTGTCCTGATGTTCTAGATAATTTAATTTGACTCTAGTGTTGAGGGCAGTAAATCCCATTTCCAGTTTTAAGTGGAGTCTTTTAGTCTGAACAACTAGTTTGAAGAACAGAGCTTGCCATGTGTATTATAAATACTATTTTTCCTTGTTCATAACAAAGTCCAATATAAACACATGGACTCTTCAACATTTTTGGAAATAACTCCAAAGGCATGTTGCTGGAAGCTTTCTAAGCAGTGACTGATTATGAGAGAGGATTCATAACCTCTTTCACAAAGCCATTGATCTGGAAGTCTGTCTCTTACCCAGCCTTCTCGTATCTTTACTGAATGGTAAAACTTGAAGTTTGATAGTAAGATCAAAGATTGGTAAACTGCTTGGATAAAAACTCATCCCTTTCTTTACTAGATAGTCATAATTTAGTATTATAGGATATGAAACACAAAAATGCCTTAACTAAATGTATATCAGCCCAATTGCAGGAATAACAGCTACAAATCTACAAGATGGGGCTTCCCCCCAAAATCTTTTAGCACAGAATAATCATTATCAATAAATTTAATGAATTCTTAATTGTCAGAGAATAAAAGAATGAGAAAAATGAACTTTTTTTGACCTCATGACCTGCTTTCCTTAATGTCAGAAAACTGAAATCCAAAATAATAAAAGGAATTTATTTTCAAAGCATGAATAACTAGTGTGTCTGGTTTTTTTTTAAATAATAAACTCTCCAAAGACCTATTACAAATGTTATGAATCTGCATAGCTGTTATATAAAAAAAAAACCACTATAAATGTAGGGTGTCTGTAAAATACTTCAGTTTAGAGGAAATTTCCTGATCTAATTACTCTGGTCACAAACATGACTCCATGGAAATTAATTATAGCTGTCCTCTGAAGTTTTACTGAGAGCGAGCTGAATTAGCATATGTTCAGACTATGCTGCATAATAGCTGAGTGAGTTGGGGAAAGACATGTACCCTATCTGAGCCTCAGCTTTCTCATTTGTAAAATGAACCCTAATTAGGATGTGCTCATGAGATGTGTATATGAACAGTCTTTACTAACTAAACTGAATTTCAACTGCAGGGTAGTACTATAATACTTTCACAGATGTAACACCTGCTGAGAAATCTTTAGGGTTTTTATTAAATGCTCTATAGTCCCTAAAAATACTGTTTCTTGAATCTGTCACTATTGGTTTTGCTTTCGTTATTTCAACCTTGAGAATGTATTGGGTACTATAATACATTTTGTGAGTCTGGAAACTCTTACCACTCTGCTATTGTTCCAATTTTATTCTGGTTAAAGAGAATCTGATAAACAGGCAAGCTTGTACTTGATGACAGAAAAAAAAAGTCTCCAAGGCTCATAACTTTTGATAGATATCCGGTCCTTAGATATTTATCTAAAACATCTGTACCAAAAGCTTCTCCAAATCTGGGAAAAGATTCTAATGAGTATCAGACTCTGTTAATTTTTTATTACTTCCTACTCCTTTTAGCCCCAAAATGTCATGTAATAGCTAGTATGCATGTTATTTTGATACATCTACTTCTGATTTTTAAAAAAATAGAAAAGATAAATCTTGAGTAAAGCAAATACTGTAAAAAAAGGTAGCTTTCCTGCCAAAAAGTATTAGTCAGAATCACATTGAATTTTGAGTAAGAATGACTTAAATCCTCATTTTTTCTGATGTGGTTGAATTTCAAATCTGAAATTGGGCATACCCTTACCTCAATATGTTAATTCAGAAGAGTACATATAAAATAAGTATAATATTTTTGGTTGATCATTTTGCCTTTGTTCTTCAGAATTGGCATTTGCACTATGTGATTAATGAATAAAATTTCCAGACTTTAACCAAGACACAAAACTAAAGGAAAGAAAATTATGGTAGCATGAGTAGGCTCATGAATTACACATATTTGCTCCAAACAGGATGTAGCCTGTTTCATCATTGCATAACAAAAAGGTGCTACTTTAGTAACAGTAAGCGCATTCCTTGCTCACAGAACTACTTTGGCCACATTTTTATTTTTATTTATTTTTTTGCTATATCTGATCTTTTGTGGTCTTAGTTTGCTATTTGTGTTAAGAATGAAATGTAAAGTATAACTAAGTCTGCTACTGTTTCTACTCACAAATTGTCTTTATTTAAATTTCAAACTTGGTGACCTTAAGAGATCATTTTAAGCCTTTAAGAATAGAAATTATCTTTTGATAGTGTAGATCTGCAATATATTGATAAATTCCCACAACAGCCAGGTAATTAATAATTAATATTTAGCCTGTATTTACTGAGCACCTAAGCTTCCAGGTATTGGGACACTCAATGAACTACCTGAAAAGTAAATGAGCAAATATTTAAATAAATAACAACAACTGATAAGTATAAGCAACACCAAAGTGACTGAATAGGAGTGAGATTTGTGTGTTTCAGAAACAAACTGAACTGGTTTGAACACAGTGAAAAGTGTTGGAGGGGAAGACAGGCGCATGATCATGTAGGGCCTAAGTAAGGAGTTTGTGTATAATTCTGAGTTGGTTGAGGAGCCTTTGGAAGCAGGACTGGGCATGATCTGATATAAATATTTAAAAGATTGTTCTAAATGCTCTCCAGGGATTATAGAATTAGTAAATTTTGGTCTCCAATTGGATATGAGCAATGAGGAATATAGGGAGTATGAGGTGGCCCAATTTTGGGAATGTCTGAAAGAATAAGTAGCTGTTTTTTAAATGATGCTTATCGTTGAGGGAGAAAGCAAGATAAAGGGTGGAGGTAGAAAGATGGTTAATTCATATTTTGACATGTAGCATTTGATGTATCTATTGTAATATCAAATTGGGGGTTCCTTTAGGGCGTTGGACATGTGTTTCGATGGTCAGAAGAAAGGCATTAATTAGAATACAACTAGAGTATAGGTAAGAGTTGGAAAGGATGATATTTCACAACACATGTAAAGTCAGGGGAAGACATCTGAGATTCTACTGGAAATTATCAATATTTTTGTCATAGGTAGAGGTGTAAGAATAAGAAAAGGAAAAGATTGTGGAGAGAGTGAGATCAATGTTGAGAGAGTGAATCACAGATGTGGATGTATTAAACCTTACGCAGATATGATTATCAAAGCTATGGTACTTGAATTAACCCAGCAAGATAGCGCGCAGTGAGATGAGTAGAAAGTGGCAGGTGCTGTCAGATGCTACTAGTCTACTAACTGATACACTGGAACAAGGACTTAGTTCTAGTCATTAGACAGGTGTTGGTGACTTTATGTGACCATTTTCTATAGAGAGATAGTGTGATAAAGAATAACTGAGAAGTGGAGCTTTTCAGTGAGTCTTGAATAATCTTTCTTGGAGTTTCCTGTTGAAGAGAAGAAAAACTTAGTTTGAGAGAAAGGCAGAGTTGAGGGGAGTTTTTGCAAGGGGGATAAATAAGCAAATATGGAAGAAGCAGTATAGACAGAGAGGAGAAGTTAAGAAAATGAGGATGCAAATATTTATGAAAATTATTTAAGAAAATTATGAACTTGTCTTTTGCCAGTTACTAGTACTATTAGTGAGAGACTTCGATTCATAAGTATTCTAAGTTTAAACCCATGGTTATGTTTCATTTGAAATAAACTCATCTACAAAAGCAGAATTTAGTTTGTGAGAGCTTACTAAACACTATATTTAACCTGATCTAAAGATGAAGTTACGGATATGGATGGCACCTGTTGAGTGGTTTCAAGGTGGGTGGTATCAGGATTCAAAATATATGCTGCTTGCCACAACTTTGGTCGGTTTAAATGAGGAAATAAGCTAGTAAACTATAAATACCAGGAATGTCCAGAATGCCCAGCCGATTAAAAATAGCAGAAAAAAATGCCCAACATTCATTTGAAATGTAGAGGCACAAGTGCAAGGTTCTTAGACAAAAATGTAAAATATGTAGGAGAAGAGTTGTTTTGAAAACAAATTTTCCTTTATTTTAGCAGACCATTACATCTAAGGATCTTCACAAACATATATAAGGAATTAGGAAATTTGATTATGTGAAATAGTTAAAAACCCAGAATTAGCTTATCTGGCATAGCTGAGGATCTGGTAAATGTGTTTCACAGCTTGTCCTTTCTCTTCCCTCTCCTCTCCCTTCACCTCACCCTAGAAGCTCAGTTATTTTTCAGCCACATCCTTCAACTTATTTTCTATCATATAATATATGTTGTTTAAAATTTGCTGGCATGAGGATTTTTGAAATGATTATGACTCTCATGGAATTTTTTGTTCCTAGAAGATGGAAAATGAGGTTTCAGTCTTCCCTTCTATCTTATTCTGGGTTGTGGCTTCCAGAGTAAATACTGTTATGGATTTCAGAATCATCTTTATTTTATTTCTATAGTTCAGTGGACAGTGAAATGATTCTTGATTTTGAAAGCGCCCCATGCTTTTAGCATTATTCTGTCCTTTAAAGTTTTAATTCTTTCAGCCAGTGCTTGTGTTTGCTGCTCTTTTAAAGGGTCTTTTTTGGAAAGATAAGAAGTTCCTAACCAAATAGGGAAGAGATAAAATATTGGAATGCTCTTAAAGGTTTAATAAAATCTTATAAATGGCATAGTGCAGGAGTCTAGCACTATGACTCAGAGGGGTGGAATATTGCTAAATTAGTCCATTCACATGATACCTCTGCCATTTTTGAAACTTCATCTTCTGGAATGGCTACAAAAAGATAGCTTAATGAAGACAAATGTTTTAATACAAATATAGGTCTGTTCTCTAAAGAAACATTAAGCAGAAGTTTCTACTTTGTAGTTTCCTTAGTGATTCATTATTTTCATATAGGCACAAACTTTGGAAGAATAAGCATTTAAGTTATGAGAATATCACTGTGACAGTTTTTTTAAAATTGGCTTTGTCTATAGAAGTTGTTCTCTAGGCTACTAATTTAAAGTTCAGATTGAATAACTGAAATAACAGGGAGGCATTGAAAGGAAGTAAAAGGACAATGATCATAGGAATTCTAATTCTATTTGACCCTGGGGATGGGTGGGGACAGAGGTAGTCATTTAACTGATCAGGGCCTCAATTCATTTCTGCAATGAGGGATTTGGAATGATGAACTCTAAAATCTTTGGAACTCTGATTTGCTAGACTGATTTAGCAAAACACCAAAGACCATGATTTCTCTTCAGAAGCTTATCTTAGAAATCTATTTGGGTTTTCAATCTTTATAGGTTTCAAGAATCACTTTCATAGTACCATGAGGTAGACGTCTCCTAAAATATATTAAATTACAAAGAAAAAGAACAGCAACATGAGAACTATTTTTTGTAGGAAATAACTGAGCTGCCATTCAGAAATTAAATAAATGTTAAAAATACAAGAAGCCTTTGTTATATTAGCTTTATATTATAGATTAAATAAATTAACTTTTCTTCTTATGATTGTTATAATCTTTAAATTGGTTTTGTGTCATTAGTATGATCAATAGAAATTAGAAGAAAATAATTTGTTTTGGTTTGGATTCCACATTTCATGAATATTTTTTCTTTCTGGAGAGAAGATATAAGGATTAATTTTAAGAGCAATTAGTAAGCTTTATAAATGTACCTATTACCATAGGCAAACAGTAAATATTCTTCTATGTATCTGAACACTGACTACTTTTTTAACCATTCAGCATGCTCTTAAACCTGATTTCTTTTATACTCAAAAAGCTATAAATTATTTCCCACTGATAAGCCATTATCTGTAAACACAAAGTACAAACAAACTTAACATTAGAAAACGTCCTTTCATAATTTTAGGGTATTTTTACCTTCAATAATCTAATATTGTTTAAGAACTTATCACTTTATCTTTCCCAATATTTCCCCACCCCTCAAATTTAACAGAAAAAAAATGTCACTTATAATAATCAGTGGTAAAATATTGAACAGTAAAAGATTTAAAATCCTAGTTTAGAAAGCAAAATACCAAAGTTGAGGGATTTTAAATATAAACTGTGATACTCTTAGCTTAAAAACTTTGATAAATAATTTTATTTAAAGATTTATCTCTTTAAGGGAAGAAAAAGAAATGAAATAGGAGGAATCATGTTTACTTGACCTGGGTCCAACCATTTGAAAAGTTTAGCTTTGGATACTTTTTTTGAAATACAGCACACATGTCCACGCTAATTGCTTCATGAAATTATACTTAAATGGTTTTAACAGTGAGTTAAGTTAAACTCACTTGTATGGATAGAGACAAAAATAATGGTATGCCTAGTTAAACTTTGAAAAATCATTTTGTCCTCTACCTCCCGATTTGTATTAGCCATGTTTCTAATGTAAGAAATATTGTGAAATCATTACATAAAAATATAGAATTTTAGAGTTGGACCTGAGAGTTCAGCATTATCATCACCACATATTGATTTCATTTATTTATTGAATGCCCACTATATATCTGGTGCTTTGCTTGCATTTTTCAATTAGGTGCCACAGCTAGTATGCAAGGGAACTGGGCTCAGTGGGGCTGCTTTTATCCCCCTCATTTAGTAAATGGAAGAATTGATCTTGGATTCAAGTCTATCTGACCCCAAAATCTTGGCCCAATTGCTTTTAAACTTATTAATAAGTAAGTTCAACAAGATAAGGCCTGGAGTTGAGGAGTTTTGATTTTTAGCACTTTACTGTTACTAATTATTTTACATGTTTTGGTTCAGATGACCCCCTTGCAATATAAATAAATATTTTTCTTTCTTATTATTTGTTTCTTTCATATATAGCAGGAATATAAATTCTGGTGAGATTGGAAAAGTGAATGAGCATATGAGATAATTATGTACAGATTTTATGCTGAAATGACACCTTGAGCAAGTAGTTACTTGTTATATGTAACTTGAGCCCTATATATAAAAATATTATTTAGACTTAGGGCAATTTTATAACTTCATAAAAAAGCAGTAAGATTGTTTTGTTTTGTATTTCCTGGAACAAACTGAAAGCACAAATTTATAGAAAGCCAACAGAGTATATCCTTAGGTCAGTGAATACTGATGCAATTTTTAATAATTTTTAACACTTTGGTTTACAATGAGGATCTAATGTCCACTATAATTGACAAAAATATTCAATAATATTCATTATTCTTTAATTACACAGTCAGTTAAACTGGACAAGTAGAATTTTGGACAAAAAGGATTTATATCTGATTAAATCTTCATGAGTTCTACACATTTGTATCTCTTACTCTCTCCCTCTCAGTCTCTCTCTCTCTCTTTCTCTGTCTCTCTCTCTATATATATATTCACATGCAAATATATGAATCTGTTACATATAGTGTTTTGTTATACTAACAGTCATTACCGTCATGAGCATTTATTTGTGCCAAGCATGGAGCAAAGTTCTCATAAACATTATTAATCTTCACAGAATATATTGTCAGTATTATTTTCACTCCCGTTTTATAGATGAGGAAGCTGAGGTTTGGGGAAGGTAAAAAATCTTTCAACTTCTCACAATGTGTACATTGAAATACCAGGATGCAAACCCAGATTTATTTGACTGGAAAACCTTTAATTACTATAATGTAATGTTTAGTAAATAAACCTATTCCTTTTATTTAACCACAAAATGGTACAAGATACAAGATAGAAGATGTAACACCAAAGAAAAAAATGAGCCCAAGAACAAGGAAAATACTACCCCCTACCCTACTCCCTACCCTCAACACAGGCAAACTTAAGAGCTAGAGAAGGAAACATGCAAGGCTTAGCATTGTATGACATGGGGTGCCTAATTAAAGTATGCCTTTCAGTGTCTCCCCCAGACTTAGCAAATCAAAACCCCAGAGTCCATGGCCAGGGTATCTGCATGCTCACAAGACTTATGTTTGCTAAAGCTGTCGCCTGCATTACTGATCAGATCATTGAATTAATTTCCTCTGGTTTATTATCATAACCTTGGTGACTTAAAACAAAAAAGTTATTCTCTCACAGTGCTGGAGGCCAGAAATCTCAAATCAGTATAATGAGACTAGAGTCAAGGTATCAAAAGACCCAGCTCCCTCCAGAAGCTCTAGAGGAAAATCCATTTTTTGCCTCTTCCAGCTTCTGGTGGCTGCTGGCATTCCTTG
>PVKH010016849.1:0-15617 GCA_004027955.1 Chaetophractus vellerosus
CCACTCACTCAAGAAGACAAACAGAAGAAGATATATGAGAAAAGAGAGAGAGCCCCATAGTCATGGAAGAGGAGAGAACTTTGATCCTGCAGCCCCTGCTAGAGAAGAGCCATTCACCTGATAGTTTGCAGCCAAAGAGAACAGAGCGGCTGAGCAGCTAAGGCCCAAAAGACCAGACAGAGACTGCCTGCCATCTTGCTTCAACATGTGGCAACAGACTGGTGAGAAACCAACCTTGAGTTGGACTCTTTAGGGCCTTGTAACTGTAAGATTTTACTCCAAATAAATATCCTTTATAAAAGCCAACAGATTTCTGGTACTTTGCATTGGCACCCCTTTGGCTGACTAATACAGAATTTGGTACCAGGAGAGTGGGATCATGCTTTTGCAATGGTTTGCAAAAACATTTTGGAACAGTTTTATAAATGGGCAAGGGGATATTTTTTGGAGGAATTGTGAGATGCTTGATAGAAAAGGCCTAGATTGCTTTGAGGAGACTGATGGTAGGAATATGGAACCTAAAGTTATTTCTGATAAGGCTTTAGAAGGAAATGATAAAACTATTATTGGAAACTGGGGAAAAGGTGATTCATATTTTAAAGTTGCAGAGAACTTAGCAAGATTGACTCCTGATGTTATATGGAAGGCAGAATTTGAGAACTATGAGCTTTGACATTTTGCCAAGGAGATTTCCAAACTAACTGTGGAAAATATAACATGGCTTCTCCTTGCAGCTTAAAGCAAAATGTTAGAGGAAAGAGATAAGCTGATAACAGAATTGTTGGGCACAAAGCAAACAGAAACTGATTCCGGAAATTCCAAGCCTCTGGAAATCAATCCCCCAGATAATAGTGCACCATTTAAGGAATTAAATAAAGTTGGGACTTGTAACCCAGGATTGAAAATGCAGTTATCCAGGAAAGACTTGTGGAAAGACTTGTGGAAAGACTTACTGTCTGATGTCTTGAACCCCTGCTTCCTGCATGCTAAACCAACAAGCGTTTTGAGAGAGCTGTAAGAACAAAACCATTGTCACCCTGGACTAAAAGGGACATGGAGGGGAGAATGGAAGGGAAAAACAGCTTTAAGAGGAAAACCATGAGATCTGGAATTAAGACATCTCCTTGGGCCAATAGAAGGATCCCACCCATATGTACAGAGAGGGATTTTGTCTGGGCATTTGAAAGGGTGGATGTTCCAGCCCAATGTTTAGGGAGAGTTTTGCCACTCCAGGTTACAGAGAGGGTAGAGCACATTCCCCAAGGGTGGGGGAGAGTTAGGTTGATACCCCAGTGCTCTGAGAGGGGTAGACCTATTCCCCATAGATCAGGGAGAGTGAGGTTGACATCCCATAGATTAGGGAAGGCCAGGTTGCCAACTCACTGTTCTGAGAGAGTTAGGCCTATAATGCCAGAGATTAGGGAGAATGTTGCTACCACCTTACTGTACTAAAGGAGTTGAGATGTACCCCAGAGATTGGGGAAAGAGTGCCCATCACCCCAGTGGTCTTGGAGGATGAGGTATGCAGCTCAGTTGCCACCCAGATGCATAATGAGGGTGGAACCAAGCAAATGGCCTTTGGGCAAACCTGTGGAAAGGGTGGGCCCCCATGAGGCCTCAAGGATGAAAAGAAACCTTCATCTTAAGAATGAGTCTCAGACTTCTGGGACGATGGCAGAATATTAAGACATGGGACTGTCTTCTCCTCCAGAAAAATAGCTAGAGGACAGGCTGAAAGAGCCAAGAAAAAGATCTTCTAGGGTTTAGGACACCAGGTGAAGACTGGACACCACCCAGAATTGAAAGGGACAAAGGAGGGAAATTGCAACAACAGAACTGGACTGACCATTGAGGACTGAGAGTGGAGTGGAAATATTTCCAACCCTGGGAAAGGGAGGCAGCTGCCAGAAAAGGCTGAAGAACTATCTCAGAGAAAGTTTGAGTTACAAGGCTCATAGCCCCCAGACAGGAAGCTCGATCACATTGATCTGGTCTGTGTTGCAACAAATACACTCCAACCAGGCATTGAACTGAGAGCTGCCAAAGAGCACCATCTGCTGGCAGAGCAAGAAGTGCACACAAGAAAATTAAAAATAAGTAGGAGAGGCTTTTTCCAGCCTCTATAGCCTCCCTCCCCAAGGCCCTAGGAAGTGACTCTACAACCAATTACTGGGTCCAGTGCCCAGTTTTAAGCAACCAGCAGGACAATCCTAACAATCCAGGTCAAGCCAAGCATCAAAGAGCAGTGGTAACCTACAGTCTCCTGCCACTAAATCCCTACAAAAGAGAAAGAAATGGAGCATCTGAGTAAATTACATCCTAACCAGATGCCTAGATATCAGCAAAAAATTATGAGCCACACTAAGAAAATAGAAGACATGGCCCAAGAAAAGGAATATATAAAAGCCCCAGAAGAGATGCAGAATTTGAGAGAACTAATCAGCGAGATGCATACAAATTTCCAAAATCAAACTAATAAGATGAAAGACAATATGGTTAAAGAGATAAATGACATCAAGAAGACATTGAGCGAGCACAAAGAAGAATTTGAAATCCTGAACAATAGGTGAAATCAAAAACACATTTGAAACATACAAGAGCAGACTCGAAATGATAGAAGAAAGAATAGGTGATACCAAAGACAGAACACCTAAATTTGAAGAGAGAAAAGAACAGAGAAAGAAAAGAATGGAAAAAATTAAGCAGGGGCTCAGAGAGTTGAATGAAAACACAAAATGCAACAACGTATGTGTCATGGGAGTTCCAAAAGGAGAAGGGAAGGGAAAAGCAGCAGAAAGAGTATTTGAGGAAATATTAAGTGAAAATTTCCCAACTCTCATGAAACAAATGAACTTACATGTCCAAGAAGTACACCGTACTCCAATCAAAATAAAACCAAATAGACCTACTCCAAGAGACATACTACTCAGAATATCAAATGTCAAAGATAAAGAGAAAATTCTCAGAGCAGCAAGGGAGAAGCAAACCATCACATACAAGGGATGTCCAGTAAGACTTAGTGCAGATTTCTCTTCAGAAACCATGGAGGCAAGAAGATAGTGGTATAATACAATTAGGAAACTGAAAGAGAAAAACTGCCAGCTGAGAAATCTTTATCCAGAAAAACTGTCCTTCAAATATGAAACGAGTATAAAATATTCACAAACAAACTCTAAGAGAGTTTGCAAAAAAGAATCCACCTTTGCAGGAAATATTAAAGGAAGCCTTAGAACCTGAAAGAAAAAGACAGGAGAGACAGTTTTGGAGGAGAGTATTGAAGAAAGAATAGCAGAAAGAATAACCAAAAGAGTAAAAAAAAAGATAAAATAAGATATGATATATGAAAACCAAAGAAAAAAATGGAGGAAGTAAATAGTGCATTTAACAGTAATATCATTGAATGTGAATGGATTAAACTCCCCAATCAAAGATACAGGCTGACAGAACAGATTTAAAAAATCAGCCATCTATATGCTGCTTACAAGAAATTCACCTTAGACCCAGGGATACAAACCAGCTGAAAGTGAAAAAGATACTTCATAAAAATAGTAACCAGAAAGAGCACCGGTGGCTATATTAATATCAGACAAAACAGACTTCAAGTGCAAAAAAGTTATAAGAGATACAGAAGGCCATTATATATTAATAAAAGGGACAATCCACCAGGAAGATATAACAGTCATAAATATCTATGCACCTAACCAGGGTGCCCCAAAATACATGAGACAAACTCTGGAAAAACTGAAGGGAGAAATAGACATCTCTACAATAATTGCTGGAGACTTCAACACCCCATTCACATCATTAGATAGAACAACTAGACAGAAGATCAACAAGGAAACAGAGAACTTGAACAATATGATAAATGAGTTAGACCTGAGAGACATATACAGAACATTTCATCCAAACTCAACAGGTTATACATTCTTCTCAAGTGCCCATGGACCTTTCTCCAGGATAGACCACATGTTAGAGCACAATGCAGCTTTCAATAAATATAAAAACATTGAAATTATACAAAGCACCTTCTCAGATCATGATGGAAGGAAACTGGAAATCAATAATAGACAGGAAAAAAGTAAATTTGCAAAGGTGTGGAAGCTGGACAACATACTCCTGAATAACCAGTGGGTCAAATAAGAAATTGCAAGAGAAATCAGTAAATCTGTTGAGACAAATGAAAACAAGAACACAACGTATCAAAACTTATGGGACACAGTGAAGACAGTCTTGAGAAGGAAGTTTATAGACCAAATGCCTGTATTAAAAAAGAAGAAAGAGCTCAACTCAAAGATTTAACTGAGCAACTAGAGAAATTAGAAAAAGAACAGCAAATCAATCCCAAAGCAAGCAGAAGGAAAGAAATAATAAAGATTAGAGCAGAAGTAAATGAAATAGAGAACAAAAAACAATATAGAAAATCAACAAAACCAAAAGCTGGTTCTTTGAGAAGATCAATAAAATTGACAAACCCCTAGCTAGGTTAACAAAGGAAAAAAAAGAGAGAAGATGCAAATAAATAAAATCAGAAATGAAAGGGGGGAAGTTACAAATGACCCCACAGAAATAAAAAGAATCCTAGGAGGATATTATGAGGAACTGTATGCCAACAAACAAGGCAATCTAGATGAAATGGACAAATTCCTAGAAATGCACAACCGACCTACACTGACACTACAAGAAATATAAGAACTTAACAAATCAATCACATTTAAGGAGATTGAATCTATCATCAAAAATCTCCCAGCAAAGAAAAGTCCAGGACCAGATGGCTTCACAGGTGAATTCTACTAAGCATTTCGAAAAGAATTAACACCAATCCTGTTTAAACTCTTCCAAAAAATTGAAGAGGAGGGAAAATTACACAACACATTATATGAAGCCAACATCACCCTAATACCAAAGCCAGATAAAGATGCTACAAGAAAATTACAGACCAATCTCTCTAATGAACATAGGTGCAAAAATTCTCAACAAAATACTTGCAAATCGAATCCAACGGCATATAAAAAGACTTATACATCACAAACAAGTGAAATTTATTCCTGGTATGCAAGGCTGGTTCAACATAAGAAAATCAATCAACTTAATCTACCACATTAACAAATTGAAGGGAAAAAAACACATGATAAACTCAATCAAGGCAGAAAAGGTATTTGACAAAATCCAGCATCCTTTTTTGATAAAAACACTTTAAAAGATAGGAATAGAAGGAAAATTCCTCAATATGATAAAAGACATATATGAAAAACCCACAGCCAACATCATACTCAATGGGAAAAGGTTGAAAGCTTTCCCTCTAAGATCAGGAACAAGACAAGGATGCCCACTGTCACCACTGTTATTCAATATTATTCTAGAAGTTCTAGCTAGGGCAATTAGACAAGAAAAATAAATTAAAGGCATCCAAATAGGAGAATAGGAAGTAAAACTCTCACTGTCAGCAGATGACATGATCCTGTACTTAGGCAATCCTGAAGTATCCATGACAAAGCTTTTGAGCTAATAAATGAGTTCAGCAAAGTGGAAGGATACAAGATCAACACACAAAAATCAGTAATATTTTTGTACACTAGTACTAAACAATCTGAGGAGGAATGGGGGGAAATTCCTTTTCTAAAGAAACATAAAGTCTCAAACACCTATGAATTAATTTAACCAAAGAAATACCAGACCTATATGCATTAAACTACAAAATGATACTAAAAGAAATTTAAAAAGACCTAAACAAATGGAAAGACATTCTGTGTTCATGAATTGGAAGAAAAAATATCATGAAGGTGTCAATCTTACCCACGCTGATTTATAGATTCAATGCAATACCAATCAAAATCCCAACAGCTTACTTTACAGAGTTAGAGAAAGTAATTGCCAAATTCATTTGGAGGGGTAAGTGCACCCAAATAGCCAAAAGCATTCTGATAAACAAAAGTGAAGTGGGAGGAATTTCACTGCCTGACCTTGAAATATATTACAAAGCTACAGTGGTCAAAACAGCATGGTGCTGGCATAAAGATAGACACATCGATCAGTGGAATAGAATTGAGAACCCAGAAGTAAACCCTCACCTACACAGTCAACTGGTTTTTGACAAACTTACCAAGTTAATGTTAACGAGACAAACAGTCTCTTCAACAAATGGTACTGGAACAACTGGATATCTATAACCAAAAGAATGAAAGAGGACCCCTATTTCACCGCCTATATAAGAATCAACTCAAAATGGATCAAAGACCTAAATATAAAAGCCAGGACCATAAAACTATTAGAAGAAAATGTAGGGAAACATCTTCAAGACCTTGTAGGAGGTGGTGGTTTCTTGGACCTTACACCCAAAGCACGTGCAACAAAAGAAAAAATAGATAAATGGGACCTCCTCAAAATTAAACACTTTTGCACATCACAGGACTTTGTCAAAAGGGTGAAAAGGCAGCCAACTCAATGGGGGAAAATATTTGGAAATCACATATCCGATAAGGGTTTAATATCCAGGATATATAAAGAGATGTTACAACTCAACAATAAAATGACAGATGACACAATTAAAAATGGGCAAAAGAATTGAATAGACATTTGTCCAAAGAAGAAATACAAATGGCAAAAAAACACATGAAGAAATGCTCATCATCACTAGCAATTAGGGAAATGCAAAACAAAACTATAATGAGATATCATTTCACCTATCAGAATGGCCACTATTAAAAAGACAAGAACTACAAGTGTTGGAGAGGATGTGGAGAGATAAGAACACTTATTCACTGTTGGTGGAAATGCAAAATGGTGCAGCCACTGTGCAGGACTGTTTGGCAGTTCCTAAAGAAGTTGAATATAGACTTGGCACGTAACCCTGCAATACCACTATTGGGTATATACCCAGAAGAACTGATAGCAGTGACATGAACAGACATCTGCACACTGATGTTCATAGCGACATTATTCACAATTGCCAAAAGTTGGAAACAACCCAGATGTCCATCAACAGATGAATAGATAAACAAACTGTGGTGTATACACACAATGGAATATTATGCAGTTGTAAGAAGTGAAGTCGTGAAGCATATGACAACATGGATGAAGCTGGAGGACATTATTTGAGCGAAGCAAGCCAGACACAAAAGGACAAATACTGTATGATCGCATTACTATGAACCAAATATATTGTGTAACATATTGTGTGATTAAAAAATATATTCATGTGTCCAGTAATAAAAAAAAGAATGACTCTCAAACTTTGAAATCTAATGGAGTATGCTCTTCAGGTTTTCAGAACTGTAGGGGACTAGTGACTCATGTTTCCCCTCCAAATTCTCCTTGTGGTAATGCAAATGTTTATCCTGCATCTGTCCCTTTGTATATTGGAAGCAGATAAATTGTTTTGTAAGTTTCACAGGTCTACTGCCAGAAGGGACTTTGCCCCAAGACAAATTGTATTTCTTTAAACTGATTGTGATATGATTTTGTACTTACCATTGTTACTGACTTAAGGTTTTTTTTTTTTATTATTGTAATGTCATTTTGGAATTCAGAGGGTAGAATGTAGCACTTCGATATTATTTATGAATTCCAAAAAGAGATATGGATTATGTTTATAAACTGGTCTGTTCCTCTGGGTGTGTTCCCCTTTGATTGTATTAGATTCAGCTGAGATGTCTTTGATTAAATTATGTTAAGATTTGGACTTTGATTCGACCACATCAGTAGGGTATAACTCAGGTTAAGTCTCCACCCTCTTGGTGGGCTGATATAAATGGGCACTCACCCAAGCAGACACAGAGGATGGCACAGGAAGAAAGAGAGTTCCATAGACACGCAGAGGAGAAAACTTCGATATTGCAGCTCCAGGAAGAGAAATGAGCCATTCACCTGGTAGTTCGCAGCTGAAGAGAATAGAGCAGCTGAGCTGAGGAAGCCCTGAAAGAAATAAACCCTATGCCACCCGAAAGATGAGATCAGAGGAAGCTGGGCCCACAGAGCCTTAAGAGGAAGAAGGAAGGAGAGACCAGGCTTGCCATCTTACTTCAACACACGGCAATGGACTTGGGTGAGAAAGTACCTCTTATGGTATCTTGAGTTGGACTCTTTAGGGCCTTATAACTGTAAGCTTTTACCCCAAATAAATACCCTTTATAAAAGCCAACAGATTTCTGGTACTTTGCATCAGCACCCCTTTACACCCCTAATATAGCATTCTTCAAAAGCATCAAGGTCATGAAAGACAAGAAAAGACTAGGAGTTGTCACAGTTTGAAGGCAACATGACAAATGAAGGCAATGGGGGATCCCAAATTGAATCCTGGAGCAGAAAAGGGACATTAATGGAAAAGTTGGTAAAATCAAATAAAGTCCTGTTCTTTAGTTAATAGTAGTATGCCAAGATTGACTTTTTAGTTTTGATAAATGTTCTATTGTTAGGTAATGTGTTAACATAGGGGAAGCTAGGTAAAGGATTTAGCGAAAACTATATTATTTTTGCAACTCTGCTCTAAGTCTAAAATTACCTTTTAAAAACTTGCCGATAAAGTTAAAGTCCCCATTGTTCCCTCCACAATTCCACTCCTCTCTTTTCCTCCAAAACTTTCAAGGTAAAATTCAACATTCTTAATTTAGTCCATTCTTAATTTGGCCCCTGACTTCATCTCTAGCTTCCCTCTTGCCACTTTCCAACACTCTTTGTTTGAAATACACAAACAAGAATGTTGCATATTTCCTGGATGTCTCAATCTGTCTCATGTCTCTACAACTTCACTCATGCTGTTCCTTCTGTATAGAATTCCCCCCCCCATGCCTTTATCCATCAAATACCTACTGAACTTTCAAAACAGCCCAAGCACCTACCTTGACTACCCTCGGTCTCATTGGATATTCCCTCATTCTGTGCTCAGTGCATTCTGTGCATACAGATAGCATAGCACTTATATTATACTTTATAGTTTAATTATTGATTTACTTGTTTGTCCCTTCTACTACATTGTCTGCTTTCTCAGAGTTAAGAGTCGTGTTTGATTGATGTATATATACTCAACTCCTAGCTACCTTTAGGATACTCAGTAAATGTTGGGTGAATTGAAGGGATGGATGGATGGATGGATGGATAGATGGATGGATGGATGGTTGGTTGGATGTTTCAGCCAATGAACCCAAATTGAATTTGAAAATCTGAAATTATGTGAACTATATTTATAAGTATCAACATTGGCCATGCTCTCCCTGTGTCTGAATAAAACGAGAGGAAAATTTTTAATTCTCTTTTCAAACCATGAAGTACACTAGAAGATTTAAGTAAACATCAAGAATTTACCCAGTCCAATCAGAGAGCAAGAGAGGTTAAAACACTAGGAAAATATTTCCAATATATAAGGTAGACTAAGGGGTGATATCCTAAGGTATAAACAGCTAGACTGTGGGTTCCTTGAAAATGAAGTCTGGCACATAGAAGACACTAGTGTGAACATAAATTAGCACAAGTTTTCTGGAAAACTATTGGACATGAGGCAAGATAGAATAGGGACCTAAGGAGGAGGGGCAGAAAACCCAATGAGTTATACAAACACCACCTGGAAGAAAATCCTGAGGCACAGCCTTCAGCCTGCTGACTCACACAGACAAGTTAACACAAACAACTTATCAGAAGACAGCTAGCAACTCCCACCCAGCAGCTGCATTATCAGAATGTAACTTGCAACATTTTCACAGGGCAGGAAGAAAGAAAAACAGAAAGTGCCCCCACCATTACCGCCTGCATACTTTCCCAAACACCTCATACCAGCTCAGGGCTCAAGGATAGTAGCCAGAAGCCAATTACCACTGGACAGAATCTCCTAGAAACCAAACCACCCAATGAATCCCCCCCCCCCCTTTGTCCCAATTACTCCAATCAGCATAAAACCTAACCCCCAATGATAGCCAATAAAACTAGAAACCCCTAGAGAGGGGGCGGGCATCTCACACTGTAGCATAACCTACACCCATGCCTCAGGTGTGTACCTATCTCTTTCCTCATTTCTTAATGAACTCTTTACTCCCTTACCTACTCTATAGTGTGTCCTTAAATTACTTTATGCTACATAGCCAAGAACCTGGACACCAGTCCCGATAACAGACACAATATATCAATAATCTTTAAATGTGCATAACTTTGACCCAGAAATTCCATTTCTAGTAATTTTTACTAAGGAAATGTTCAACAAGTAGGCAATGATGTATGTTTAAGGAAGCATTTATGTTAACAAACATTCGGAAAATATTCCAGGTGTCCATCAAAGTAAATAAATTATGACACATCCATTAAATTGTTAGCCATTAACAATAATGGTATGACTCTGTATTTATTAATTTGGAAAGCTATCATGACTATATTATCTTAAAAAAACAGGTTTTAAAAATCTCAATCTCAAACTTTAAATATACATATAATTACTATTTTTAAATATTATCTATTTAAAACTATTTTTAAAATATCCACATACATACCTACACACTGGAATTTCCTAACTTATAACTTCTTTTCTTGTTTCTAGAATAAACATTTCATCACCATGGACTTCTCACTTTATTCTGTGTTCCCATTATCTATTCCCATCCTTCTCTCAGCGGGAGAAAAGTGACAACTGATTGCCAGAAATCTGGGGCTGACCTCTCATGTTTCATAGACCTGCAGAGGGCAATAAGAGAGTGATGTTAACCAAAGCAGCCTCTGAAGAAACAACTTCCTTACCCAATGCATGCTGAATTAGTGGGGTATGTGCAAGCCAAGACCAATGACACAAAGTCCCCTTCTGTCTTCCTATATTCAATTTTACCCAAATGAATACTTCTTCCAAATTATGTTGTAAATCAGTGGGAAATGTTTATAATGTATTAACAAGCTTATTTTACTGACAGTTTGGGGAAAGCAGGTTGAGCTCACCATAAATTGTCACATACATTGTGGCATTTGATCCTCACAAGCCAGTGAGGTAGGAAGGGAGGAGACGCTCTTTGGACATATGAGGAAACTGAGATTCAGAGAAGTGATGTTGCTCAGTCAAGACCTCTCACTGGGTAAGCGTTAGAGTCTGGATTCAAACTCAGATCTTCTGATTCTGAGTCTTGAGCCCTTCCCTCCACACCAGGGCATCCCAAACTGGTCTGAAAGTAAGAATTACCTCAGGAGCTTGGGAAATGTATCCTGAATTCCAGGCCAGCCTTTTCTCTCATTTTTCTTTTCTTTTCTTTTTCTTTTTTTTTTTTTTTTTTTTTTTTTTTTTTTGGTTGTTGTAGTTTATTGTTTGTTTGTTTTCATTTTTTGTCTTCTCTTTTCCTCTCATTTTTAAAAAAGCCCATCAGGTGATTTTTATGATTGGCTCTGTTTGAGGAGCACTAACTCTAGCCCATCTATCTCTTATATAGAGGAATATTTATTCTCAGCCACTAATGGGTTTTTTAAAATCAAGATTAAGCCTAGGGCAAGGCATCTGCATGAGGAACAGCTTGTTCCACTCCTAACACCTTCAACCTTGGGCCTTTTTCTGAGGTTTGCATTTGTTTACATCTGTTTAGTTCTCAACATAGACAGAGAAAACCACACCTTGGGCCTAACAACTCCCCTTCCTAGTTGATCTCACCTCCCCTGAGGGGAGTTTTCTGTTTTCTGTGGCCTTATTTCCTGATCTCTTCAACATCTCCCCTGGAGCCTAGGGTATGAATCTCCCTCACAACCCCAACCCCAGCAGCTGACTCAGCTTCCTGTGCAAATCAGCAGCAGTTCAGCAGCAGTTCAGCTGCTGAGTGGTATCCACTTACCCATAAGGAAGCTTCCAGAAACACAGCTTCTTACAACACAGAATCCAAATTGCTGAGCCCCACCTCGCCACACACTGATCCATCATATCCTTTCCTATAGAATAAACATTTCATCACCATGTGAAGCTGCCGATAGGAATGCTCTCTGTGGAAGCACCATGACTGGCTGAAAGGGCTAACAGGAGGCCAGTAATCCTCCCAACAGAAAAATCCTTTTGCTGCTCTGATGCTGCCTCCTTGCCCACAGTGCTGAGGAGCCCAGGTGTGGCTACTCCTGGGGGTGGAGTGGGAGAATCTGTCTGCAGTTTTGCCTAGCTATGCTTGGCTGGGCTGGGTTATAGGAAATTTGTTCTCCAAAAGCCCTTCCTCAAAGCTCTGCCTTTGTGTACGTCATATCCAATAGCCCTACTCAAATTTGAGTATGATGTAAAAAGTACAAATGAAGTGATCATTTCCAGCCAAGGGAATTCAGAAAAACTGCGCTGCAGTGCACTTGATTTGGGCCTTGAAGTATGAATTAGACTTAGAAATGTGGTAATTCCAGGAAAGTCATTATGAATGGAGAAAAAAGCAATCACAGAGAAAAAAAAGTGAGAGTGTATTAGGGGGAAGGGAGGAATGAAGTTTGGTTATTGTTATTCCCCAAATTAATTCTTAGCTAGACAGTATTTGATGCAGTCTAATAGGCTGTAATTCTTTTTGTAGAGCCAAACATGTGAGAAACTTAAAAACAAATAGAATACCCTCTATGTGCCAGGTATCCTAAATTATCTCATTGAATGCTCAAAACAACACCTAGGAAATGAGTATTATCCAACCTACCTCCCATTTCATAGAAAAGAAAAATGAGGGTAAAAAGTTAAATTACTTACTTAGAATGACATAGCTTATAAAAAAAGAAATTCAAAGAAGGGATTCAAACTGAGTTCTATTTGGTCCTAAATCCCACATGGTATCCTCTAGACATACTCCTCTTAAGGATAACATAAAGGGGCTCCCATCCCTACTGTTAGACTTACAGCATTCCTCATCTGAGAGTTGTGCACCAAGGGGCTGAAAATTCCATACAAATGGCAATTTAGATTCAGCAGTACAACGTCATCCTTCTCCATAAATTAATGGTGCTAATTTGAATTTTATTGTTTTCAAAGTTTTGTTTGTATTTTATTTATAACTTAATTTTTGTCATATTTGTTTAACAGCTAAAAGCATAAGAAGTTATAAGTAGTTTTATATTTGTACATTTCAAGGAACATTATAGTAAAACTATTTTCCAATATTCATGAGTTGTGAGGTTTTTTTTTTCCTATTAAAAGGTATCCATGCATTACTCAAGACTGAGAAAGAATGTATTAATACATTTCTCAAGAATAAACATTGGTCATAACATACTTTTTTCATGTTGACTAGTTTCTAGAGCAACAATATGACTATGACAAAAGAGCGGAGACTTTTCTAAGTCTTCAACTTCTTTTGCACCAGGGCAGAAAACAAAGCCCAGGATGGTGTTGTTGCAGAAATCCAATCCCGAAGAACCCAAGCAGCACTGAAGGAGTGGAGGAAAACAACTTTATTATGTGCAGGCCCAGAGAGAAAACCAGTCTCCAGTTTCTGGGTCCCCCACAACACTTCTCGTGGGGTTATATAAATTTCTATTCATTGGCTAGTGGGTTGCTAAGCGAAAGAGATAAAATTCCTAAAGCGAGCTGGAAAACAGTTAAAGTATTTGCTGGCTTAGCTCTGGGTCATAAGAAAGGGAGCTATCCTGTTTACAGTTGTGAATTTGGTTCAAAGAGACATGCTGGGTGCGCTTATCTTGCTAAAGATGGCCTAGAGAAAATCGGAGGAGGAGAAAGGGAGAGTTGGACCATTTGTTCTTCTAAAGCTGTGAATTCCTGCAGGGGGGGTTGGGGCCTGCACTTCCCTTATCAGTGTGTCTTGTGAAATTTTAAGTGCCCAACTCATGTCTGTAGAATTGAAGTCATTTAACTAATTAGGGAAATCACTCTTGTTTTTTTTAACCTTAATCATTTTTTAATTTCAAAATTTTATGTATGATGAAGGGACCCTGGATTTTTTTTCAAGTTCTTCCTCCTCCAAGTAAAGAAGTAGGTATGTAATTACTACCCTCTGGCCCTAAAAATGCGTTAAAGGCAAGATATTTCAGTGATATTAGGTGATGTTTTTTGCAATACATATTTTACATTTCTATAATACATTTTACAATGGACATATTTTTTCTTCTTTCAACCCCTTTTCTTCTTGCTCTTTCTTATTTTCATTCTGTTCCTCATACCATGTCAAATGGAACTGAACTTTGAGAGAGGATTCTCTCTTTTTTTGATAGAAGAAAAAAACTATATACCAACTGACAAATTTGCAAAAGTGAAAAACAACACTCAGAGGCAATGACTTCAGACCCACCCTTCTCCAGACTAGAATAAATAACTTTAAATACTCTATGGGTATAAGAATGAAAATATGCTTTCAATTCATTATTCAATCTATTAGTCCTTAAACCTATATCTTCTGACCAAGTTTACCTATACATACACCATGCAATAAACACCTAATGAATGAAAGTTCCAGTCTATCCCTCCCTGTTTATGACCAAAGGCTTGACCCTCTCATCTCATTTCTGCTTCTTTTAGCTACTGAACTCTGGAAAACCCCTCAAATTTGCTCCAAAACCACCATCCTACTGGGGTGACACCCAAAATGCTGCACAAGTCTCTGTTCCGTAACCTACACCTACCTATGGTGGACAGGACCACCAGCTTCTGGCTCTACTTGATAGGAAACTGTAAACATTCAAACATAAATTTTTTAAAAGTTCAAGCATCAACCAGCAAAATATACCCCCTTAATATTTGGTGGGGTAGGAAGAGATAGACTTATATTGAACAATAACCTCTCGAGCGGTAGTCTTTATATCAGCAAATCTGAAAATAAAGGAATGAAAAACACTGTTTCTGTTTGGGGGCCATCTGCTTCCACTTACACTCGTCACCAAATAAGGATTCCCTTAGCCAGAACAGGAAATCAGACACTTGAATGCCTCATTCACCACGGAATTCCAAAGTGCCTAGAAAAGCCTTCCCTGAAGTATCAGGGGCTTTTTATCCATTTGTCCAAAAAAATAATAAAAATTTAACAGCTTTATTGAAGTGTAATTGACATGCAACAAACAGCACATAATTAAAGTGAACCATTTGTATACACTGGTGAAGTCATCACCGTTATCAAGATAATGAATATGTCCATAACACCCAAAAAGTTTTTCTCATACACCTTTTGAATCCCTCCCTCCTGCTTCTCCCCAACCCTCAACCCCCAAGCAACCACTGATCTTCTTACTGTCACTATAGATTAGTTTTCATTTTCTAAAATATTCCATTATATGAATGGAATCATACAGTATGTATATTTTTTGGACTGGCTTCTTTACTTATTACAATTATTTTAAGATTCATCCATGTCTTTGCAATATCAATAATTAATTACTTTCAATTGCTAAAAAGTACTCTGTTACATGGATATACTATAATTATTTATCCATTCATTTGTTGGTGAACATTTGGGTTGTTTCCAGTTTGAAACTTTTACAAATAAAGCTGCTATGGATATTCGCATAAAAGTCTTTGTATAGGGCCCGGCTAGATAGCTCAGTGGATAAAGAGCTCGCCGGTGTACCACATGGGAGGCCCCGGGCCCGGGTTCGATTCCCGGGGACCTCTCCGAGCAGGCAGACGGCCTTGAGAAAGGCAAGCCGCCGTGGGCGGGCCGGAGCCGCCGTGGGCAAGGCAAAAAGCCACCACGGGCAGGGCTGAGCCCCCA